>RXON01002311.1:0-33951 GCA_009667805.1 Leptobrachium leishanense
AGGTTTCCAACAATCTATTCCAACCTAGCATAAAATCAGGGTCATCTTTCTCAGAGGTTGGGGTTTTTTGAAATCTTAAACCTCGCGGTGTTATTTTATCTCTTTGATATTTTTCTAGAGTGGCAATTTCCAATTTGATTTTTATCTCTTTTATTAAACTCCTTTCTAGATCTATTTCAGATCTTTGTGTACTGGATCTAGTGGGCCCATGTGTATCCACCCAAATATCGAATTCTCCTAATGCGGATTCTATATTGCTAGCAATATTTTTCCTAAAGTTGGTAAACGACATATTGAAGGCAGCTATTGCACCAGTAGGGGAATTTTCTATTCAATCAACGATATAAACAAGGAATGGTGCAGCGCCACACAACATGCATCCACCACCAGGGTGCCCAGATAGCCAATCACAGGATATAGTGGTTTCCCCTATACCATTACACACAATAATAGAATAAATAACCTGGATCGGCGCAAGTATTGCTCTCTGGGGTCCTGGAATCTCGCATATATATATATAAAAAAAGGAGACAATAATAGTGCAACACTGATATATACAAATTACTGTAGGTGTATATGATATATATCCCACTCACAAATATAGAGCCGTACACTGGCTCTAAGTGGGTCCAGGCATGTGGGTAATTATCTTCAGTTTCTTAGGTGACCCCCACCTTACAGCAAATTTTCTGTCCAGAATTTTATGCAGTGGAAGAGAAAAAGGAAAATTTCCTTGTGTAGATCCGCAGGCAAAGGTCACAGTGTTGTGTATAGATGGAATCGTACTCACATTTTGAGGAGCTCACATAGCTCGTGGATGTATGCCCATAGTTTTTTTTTAGGTGGGAGAAACCACTATATCCTGAGATTGGCTATCTGGGCACCCTGGTGGTGGATGCATGTTGTGTGGCGCTGCACCATTCCTTGTTTATAGAGTTCAGAGAAGGGCTACTAAAATGGTGTACGGCTTGAAGGAGAAAAGTTACCAGGAAAGGCTTAATGATCTTAACATGTACAGCTTGGAAAAAAGACGAGACAGAGGAGATATGATAGAAACATTTAAATATGTAAAAGGAATCCACAAGGTAGAGGAAGGGAGTATATTTAAAAGGAAACAAAGTAGCAAAACAAGAGGACATAGTGTTAGATTAGAGGGGCAAAGGTTTAAAAGTAACATCAGAAAGCATTATTTTACTGAGAGGGTGGTGGATACATGGAACAGTCTTCCAGTAGAAGTGGTAGAGGCCAAAACAGTAATTGAATTTAAGCAGACATGGGATAGGCATAAGGCTATCCTAAACAAAAGTTAAATCCAGGTAAAGTATCCATGTAATTGGGCAGACTAGATGGGCCGAAAGGTTCTTATCTGCCGACATTTTTCTATGTTTCTATGTATCTCCCTACCCAAAGGTACTACCTGTGCATCACTGCACACTGGGCTCAGACCCCCTGAACTTGGGTCCCACCAAGGCATACGCCAGGTGCCACCCTGACAATAACAAAAATAGGATCACGTCTCAAGAAAGAATATCTAAAGGCGCGGCTGTAAGGACATTTCCCCCATATTTCCATAATTTTATCTCCAGGGGTTGTGGGGCTGCGCTGAAACGGAAATCCTGAACAAATCTTAGGGGGGCCCCCCTCCTAAACTAGGGCGCACAGACAGTGCCCTGTTGCCCTAATAATCTCTCTGTCCCTGATAACTATTAGTGACAGACCTTGCGCAATAAAATATTTGCTTTTCTGGATTATACAAAATCTGTGGAAGATAATTTAGACGCCAGCCGGACATCAACATATTGAAACACGATTTGCAAGATATATAATAAATATATAAAGCGTGCGCCTGTTGATTCAGTTCTGAATATTCTAAATTTACTGAAAGCTGACCTAGAAATAACATTCAGTAACAAGCAAAATTATTTTTAGTTTTCTGGCTCCAACATTTTACAAAGATTTTAAAAGACAGTGATTGAATATACTGTGAAATAAAGCTTGTAACCTTCAATATGCTCATCCATCACGGATGGACGAACCAGCCCTAAAAACAGCTATGTATTCCTCTGAGATGACGCTCGCTGGTAGGATCACACAATTCCATCAAAAACTGGCAACAATGATTCAGCACTGAAGTCAATAGGCATTGTCTGCACTGCTAGGTATATAAATCTCATGGAAGTCACCATCAGAAAACATTAGAAATATTAAAACAAGATGCTTGATATAGATTGTTTATAGATAAACCATTGCCTGCTGTAAAGGTAGCAGCACCCTCTTGTGGGTAATGTCGTTTTGTTTTTCATTTTATGGGGTTAAAGAATTAATGGAATCTTTTTGCTCAACGGAACAATACATGCATTCCGTTACAATATTATAAAACAATCACTTCTCGTTTTCTCGCTTACGACCCACATGCACACGTCATGAATGTGGATTAATAATAAATTGGTCAAACCTTTGGTGAAGAGTTGTCAAAGCCTGCAAAAAAAATGCAGATTTAGGCTAGGGTCAGACGAGCGTGACTTCTACGGACTGTACGTGCACACAGACGTACGTCAGTACAGAAGACGCAGTAGTGGCCACACAGTCCGTTTTTTTCACTGACATATATTTTGACGGATGGAGGAGGGAAAATAAATTAAAAAGCAAAACCATTTTGTCCGTGAAAAATGCTGGACGTATAAATGCAGTCCGTCTGACCACGTTCCATCACTCACACACAAAGCTATGCGGACGTTGCGGACACAGCGCACTTTGTGCGGCCATTCTAGGGGTTGTACGTTCTTGCCTGCCTTGCGTCCGTTTGCCGCGGCCGTTGTGCGTTCGCAGTTCAGTGCGGACGTACTTTGTGTAACAGGCTCCAATGGACTTTCTTTCATGCTATCACGGACGTACTTTTAGGCGCAATCACGGACGTGAACACTACGTTCGTCTGACCCCAGCCTTATTTGTTGGAGTCTGTAAGCGGCACATCAACTTTTCCCTTTCATTTCCCCAGTGATAAATATACAAGTTAAAGGAATACTACCACTAACATAAGCTGTAACTAGGTTACTTGCACAATACAAAAAACACATTATAAAATACATATTACTGTTTTTTTTCTTTAATTTTTTTATTTGTTGCAACATCTCTTTCTCCCTCTCTTTCTTTTCTTTGTCTGACGTATTTGCGTGTAAAAAGGAAAAATAAAATTAGGTTTTTAGCTTCTGTTTCCATTTTCCATGTTTTTGTGGATTTTCACATGATGCAACAGTTACCAAAATATGAGCAAAAGTTTCACATTACAGCTGTGGTTTATCTTGCACAGTATTTAACAGTTAATGAGGAAGAGGAGGGAATGTTTAGATAAGGCTACAGGAAGTCTCTTGTGTGGTGTATGATACCTGAGATAAGAGATGTCAGCTACATTGCAAAACTTATTCTGCCGCTTTGTGCTAAAATGTAACTACCTGACCCACTAATGTGACATGTTAAAAGAGCTAAACTGGAATCCAGACGCACCCTTCCCCTTTTCAACCTGAGGTTTAAGAGATTTTCTGGGAAGCTACCACCCTACCTGAATAGGCTGCTTCCCCTAGCAGTTCCCTCAACCTAGAACCTCCGATCCAGGACCTGCACCTTACTTGCAATGCCACAATACAAAAAGACAGTGGCTCGATCCTCATTTTCCTACAGAGCACCACAATTATGGAATAACCTCCCAGACACCATCAAATCTTCCCCCAGTCTTAAGTCACTTAAGAGATCTCTATTACATACCTCAATACAGAATGCACCTGTAAACATGTAACATAGACTGTAACATGACTATATGTCCTACATATTTATTTTTTGTTAATCTGTATATTTGTGTTTTGTTTTTAATATCTTGCATTTATTACTTTGTATTTCTGTAACAACTGTAAAAATGCAATGGTCTTGAACCCAGAACATACTTGAAAACGAGAGAAATCTCAATGTATCCTTCCTGGTAAAATCCTTTATAAATAAATACATAGATTAGATAAAACAGGGATCTTAAAAGACTTCTAATCTACCCCCTGGTGGTGTAATTTGCATACATCCCACACAACACAATGCTGGAAGTCGGTTTTCTGAACTTCTGAACATTTCACTCCATTCTACGGCCATTGCCACAAATTGAGGAGTAAGTGATGTATAGATACTGGGGGAAGGGTGGTATAAAATAGGGATGTGCAATTTGTTTCATACCGATTAGTTTTTCAGCCTAAACTTACCATTTTCGTGCTGAGGACATCCCGAATCCGAAATGTCGACCACAAGAAATTTTCAGATAGATTCGAAATTTTGACTCATTCGATTCGATATTTCGGATGATTAATTAATATGTTGATAAATTGGGTCGATTCAATGATTCGTGTCATTTTGGCGTTTGGATCATTTCAGTGATTCAGATCATTTCGGGTCATTCGGTTCAGTATAATTACTGCAGCATATGATTCCGCACACTGCCGGGCAGCACCTCTACAGTATAATTAATGCAGCATATGAATCCGCACACTGCCGGATGATCCAGTTGATCCATTTGATAGTTCATTTCAAATTCTGTAGAGTTGCTGCCCGGCAGTGTGAGGACTGATATGCTGCATTAATTATACTATAGAGGTGCTGCCCGGCAGTGTGCGGAATCATTTGCTGCATTATTATAGTGTAGAGATGCTGCCCGGCAGTGTGCGGATTCATATGCTGCATTAATTATACTGTAGAGGTGCTGCCCGGCAGTGTGAGGATTCATATGCTGCATTAATTATACTGTAGAGGTGCTGCCCGGCAGTGTGAGGATTCATATGCTGCAGTAATTATACTGTAGATGTTCTGCCCGGCAGTGTGAGGATTCATATGCTGCATTAATTATACTGTAGAGGTGCTGCCCGGCAGTGTGAGGATTCATATGCTGCATTATTATACTGTAGAGGTGCTGCCCGACAGTGTGCGGAATCATATGCTGCATTAATTATACTGTAGAGGTGCTGCCCGTCAGTCTGTAGATTCATATGCTGCATTATTATACTGTAGAGGTGCTGCCCGGCAGTGTGCGGATTCATTTGCTGTATTATTATACTGTAGAGGTGCTGCCTGGCAGTGTGAGGATTCATATGCTGCATTATTATACTGTAGAGGTGCTGCCCGGCAGTGTGAGGATTCATATGCTTTATTATTATACTGTAGAGGTGCTGCCCGGCAGTGTGAGGATTCATATGTTGCATTATTATACTGTAGAGGTGCTGCCTGGCAGTGTGCGGAATCATATGCTGCATTATTATACTGTAGAGGTGCTGCCCGGCAGTGTGCGGAATCATATGCTGCATTAATTATACTGTAGAGGTGCTGCCCGGCAGTGTGCGGAATCATATGCTGCATTATTATACTGTAGAGGTGCTGCCTGGCAGTGTGAGGATTCATATGCTGCATTATTATACTGTAGAGGTGCTGCCCGGCAGTGTGAGGATTCATATGCTGCATTATTATACTGTAGAGGTGCTGCCTGGCAGTGTGCGGAATCATATGCTGCATTATTATACTGTAGAGGTGCTGCCGGCAGTGTGAGGAATCATATGCTGCATTATTATACTGTAGAGGTGCTGCCTGGCAGTGTGAGGAATCATATGCTGCATTATTATACTGTAGAGGTGCTGCCTGGCAGTGTGAGGATTCATATGCTGCATTATTATACTGTAGAGGTGCTGCCTGGCAGTGTGAGGATTCATATGCTGCATTATTATACTGTAGAGGTGCTGCCTGGCAGTGTGAGGAATCATATGCTGCATTATATACTGTAGAGGTGCTGCCCGGCAGTGTGAGGAATCATATGCTGCATTATTATACTGTAGAGGTGCTGCCTGGCAGTGTGAGGAATCATATGCTGCATTATTATACTGTAGAGGTGCTGCCTGGCAGTGTGAGGATTCATATGCTGCTTTATTATACTGTAGAGGTGCTGCCCGGCAGTGTGAGGATTCATATGCTGCATTATTATACTGTAGAGGTGCTGCCTGGCAGTGTGCGGAATCATATGCTGCATTATTATACTGTAGAGGTGCTGCCTGGCAGTGTGCGGAATCATATGCTGCATTATTATACTGTAGAGGTGCTGCCCGGCAGTGTGAGGAATCATATGCTGCATTATTATACTGTAGAGGTGCTGCCTGGCAGTGTGAGGAATCATATGCTGCATTATTATACTGTAGAGGTGCTGCCTGGCAGTGTGAGGAATCATATGCTGCATTATTATACTGTAGAGGTGCTGCCCGGCAGTGTGAGGAATCATATGCTGCATTATTATACTGTAGAGGTGCTGCCTGGCAGTGTGAGGAATCATATGCTGCATTATTATACTGTAGAGGTGCTGCCTGGCAGTGTGAGGATTCATATGCTGCATTATTATACTGTAGAGGTGCTGCCCGGCAGTGTGAGGATTCATATGCTGCATTATTATACTGTAGAGGTGCTGCCTGGCAGTGTGCGGAATCATATGCTGCATTATTATACTGTAGAGGTGCTGCCCGGCAGTGAGAGGAATCATATGCTGCATTATTATACTGTAGAGGTGCTGCCCGGCAGTGTGCGGATTCATATGCTGCATTATTCTGTAGAGGTAAGGCTAGGGTCAGACGAACGCATTTTCGCATTGTCTGTGAAAAAGTGCGTTCGAACGAATGGACGTATTTTTTCACGGAGTACGCGATAGCGGTCATACGATGCGCATTTGCATCCGTGATTTTGTACGGATCATCAATAAAACACTTTGTGCATCTGGACTTTATGTTGGCCGGACATTAGCAGCGTCTGACATCTCCAATTCACGCACACACGCCGCTAGCGGACGCAGCGCACTCTGTACGTCAGTACTAGCGGTTTTACGTTCTCGACAAAATGCGTTCGTTTTCCACTTGCGTTGCGCAGCCGGACTTTTGTGCGACCGTACTTCGTATATTGGCCGTCATTGCCCGGCATTTGCTGCTACTACGGCCATGATTAAGTGCGCCTGCACGCGCGTTCGCACTGCGCTCGTCTGACCCTAGCCTAAATCGTTTTGTTAATTTTTTTTCCTTTCATACCATTTTAGGCTAGGGTCAGACTGAGGCAGTGCGAACGCGCGTTCTGGCGCACATAATCACGGCCGCACTAGCAGCAGATGCCGGGCAATGACAGCCAATATACGAAGTACGGTCGCACAAAAGTCCGGCCGCGCAACGCAAGTGGAAAATGAACGCATTTTTTCGAGAACGTTAAACCGCTGGTACTGACGTACAGAGTGCGCTGCGGCCGCATAGCAGCGTGTGTGCGTGATTAGGAGATGTCAGACGCTGCTAGTGTGCGGCCAACATAACGTTCAAACAGCCGGATTTCCCTAGACTTCTTTTCACCCCATCGTCATGAAATACGTCCAGAATTGCGCATCGTCTGACCACTTAAGCGTATTCCGTGAAAAAATGCGTGCGCACGCATCGACGTACATTTTGACGGTGGCCGCAGAAAATGCGCTCATCTGTCCCTAGCCTTAATATGATTAAAGTTGTGCAATGCATATTCATAAGAAAAAAAGGATCTGTCATAAAAAAAATGATAGAATCGGCAGAATTACCGTATCAACCGAAATATCGGAGCATCTGAAATATCATTCGTCTAAGTCAAAACGAACTAGACCCTTTGAAACGACGAGAACAGACGATCCGAAAGACCGAAAATTTCCGATATCACGAAATGAAAGTCGATAAGAAAAAACGTGCCAAAACTAAATGAGCCGAAACGAAAATTGCCCGAAACGATCCGAAACGAAAATTTTAAAAAACTGAACTAGCCGGATTGAAACGGAAAAGAAGAAAAAAAAAAAAAATCGGTGCAAATCCCTAGTATAAAACACTAAAGATTTTATTTATTTATAAAGGATTTTACCAGGAAGGATACATTGAGATTTCTCTCGTTTTCAAGTAGGTCCTGGGTTCAAGAACATTGAATTGCTACAGTTGTTACAGAAATACAAAGTAATACAATGCAAAATATTAAAAAGAAAATGCACAAATATACAGATTAACAGAAAATAAATATATTCACTATGTTACATGTTTACAGGTGCATTCTGTACTGAGGTATGTTAATAGGGAGTTTTTAAGTGACACAATGAACACACAATGGATGCACCCAGTGATATAGAATAAAATGTTTTCTGAAATAAACATACAAGAGAAAAACAAAGCACATGTAAGATATCAGCAACATAAAATAAACACAATAAGGACATTTCATTTTTTGGTGGCATTGGCCCTTTAACAGAAGTAGGCTACATACAAGTGTTATTCTTCATAATTAATCAAATCCTCTATAGGTGATAGTCCTATATTCCTCCTCCCATTTTAACTCTAGAGCACCCCTTTAATATTACGCCAGGTATGTACACCAGCTATGATGTGCATAGATGTCAATATAAAGTTCAATATTAAGCCATCAGTGGTTTCCCACCGTTTGAATTTACTATTTACATTATAAACCACTGACAAAGAGATGGCAGTGATAAGATTACAGCATAATAAGACTGAGCTCATGCGAACTTTGATTAAATTATGGAAAAATTAAGTGTTTTCAAATAACTCCATACACGTCAAGGAAAGAAATTGCCACTGAAACCCTACTGAGCTGAGAAAACCACACGGTTATAAATTGCATAATAACGTTATCATTCATTAGGATTCGCCGTGTTTTACGGAGTGTTTCCACATTAAGTAGGTATAGAATTTAGGTGTAGAATTAATTTAATGTAACTATTCAACAGTACAAAGAATAAGAGAACTTGAGAACACAATACGAGCGCTGTAAGAAAAGAAAGAGGAGTTTATTAATTTCTGTTTTAATGAAGCAACAAGCCAAACAACATCAAAATAATCTGAATTGTTGTTGGATAGTTTGATTAAATCTAGAAAGAATTCTTTATAGGAATCCCTATAGACAGGGGTCTGTGCAATAAGTCATAACGACCACAATTAATATATAAACTAAACAAATAGTGGTTCCAATAAAGGAAAAGGGGGGGGGGTAACCCACATAGCATTAACTATACACCAACCTATAGCGCTAAACATAAACAACACCAATATTAAAAAAACGTTTATTGTGTATGAGATTGAAAATAAAATACATATAACACAAACATAATAAAATCATATAGTGAACTGTGTCGTTTATCAATTGCAATCACATGTACACGCAGGATTATAATGCATGTGACTGCAATTGATAAACCACACAGTTCACTAAATGATTTTATTATGTTTGTGCTATATGCATTTTATTTTTAATCTGATACACAATAAAGGTTTTATTTTTAGTATTAGGGGGGTTATTCAGAGAGCACCGAAATATCGCCGACATTTCGGTGCTCTCTCGTTCCCCGCACTACCCTGCACTTCGGGGAAACAAAGTTCCCCACCCTGCGGTGAATTCAGCATTCTGGTCCCTGGAGTGCTTTTTCCGGCGGGTGCTCTGCGCTGTGATCAGCGGCTCGGCGGCTTTTTCCGGTGTGGTTTTACCGGTGGTTCCAGTGGGTTTTCAATGGGTTTTTGGCGGGATTGCGGTGGATTTGTGGCACGTTTTCCCTGTACTCCGGGGGCCCTGCGGTGCTTGCTGAAACACACCGCAGGGTGGGGAACTTTGATTCCCCGAAGTGCAGGGAAGCGCAGGGAACGAGAGGGCACCGAAATGTCAGCCACATTTCGGTGCTCTCTTGATAACTCTGATAGGAACTAACAGGGTTATTCAGAGAAAGGTGAAAGCCAGGAGAATGACTGGAGAAGTGAAAATTCTAGGTCAAAATAGCCAAACCAGAAAAATTCTCCCATTTATCTCACTCCAAATCAGCTATTTGGTCTAGATTGTTCTCTTCTCCTGCCAATTCTCCTGATTTTCACCTTTCTCCGAATAACCCTGAACAGACAGCACATATGCAATAAAAATTATCAAGTCTTATTTTTATGTCCTGTAAAGCAATCACTGACACGTTTTCCTAAATAATGACCATTTCCTCCAATTCTTACTTTCGACAAAGCTTTTTTGTTGGGGTTAAAATCTATTTATTCTTTTCCTATTTGATTCACCTATGATTTCCATACTTTTTTTTTTTTACAAGCTCATGGGACCGGGGAGGGGGGGAATTAGAATGTCATAGAGAGCATATATTCATTTTATGTCATTGAGCAATACTGGAATTCCACAGTAGGCTTTCAGAATTGTTACCCTCTAATGCCTTTCTCACGGAGGTAATTAACTAAAGCTAGCAATTTTCATAAAACTAAATCATTGTGGCACATACAATTCCTGGAGGATACACTTGGAGTAATTGATGAATGTAAACAATTTAATACTCCGTGCTATTTTAAAAAAATAAACCCAACGCGGTTTGACCTCTCTGATTTCATGGCTAGCTCTAAATATTTATTGATCAATATTTTCTAGAACATGTTACACTTAGACAACATATTGATCTACTCCTCGTCTCTGAAGTAGCACGATGATTAGACTCTTACAGTATCGAGTTGCTTCAGCCACAACAAATTCTTAAGGAAACTGGATGTAACATGTTTAAGTTATAGGTAAGAAATGGACATACTGACTTTTATAAAGGGCTTCAAATCTTGAAACAAGAGGATCGATTTAATGCGGCCCAATGGAGGAAAACGTGAGATTTTTAGTCAGTTTTCGGCCATTTTTTCAGTTTGGGAGCTTCAAACCGTTTTGAAACATGGCTTTTTCAATTCCCAAGGTAATTTCGGATCGAATACTGACAGGGTAATTCAAAGAGAATCGAAAAGTCATCGCATGTTCGGTAACTTTTTGTTCTCTTCAATTCGGTTAGTTTTGCCGATCCCATTTCGGCGACCCTGCGGTGTATTCAGCAAGCACCACAGGGTCCCTGAATTGCAGGGAAAGGCCGCCGCAAACCCGACGAAAACTAACCGCAAAACCTGGCGAATGCACGCCGAAAACCCGCAAAAACATCTGGATTAACCCGCCGAAAACACCCGAGCAGGAGCCGATCACAAGCAGGGAAGCCGCCGGAAAAACCCGACACCGCAGACGAAGGCAGTGAATAAATTAGAAAAACAGTTTGCTTGAATGTTTGAAAAGTGAAACGCTGTTTGCAAAGAAACTACTGAGCGAAAGTGTCTGCAATTTACATATGAGGTCCAATGAATGATAATAAAAAGGGCTGTTACAGAAAAAATAAGTAAAGTTAAAAAGAAAAACCCCAAAAAATCCAGAAAAATGCTTAAAATATCCTAAAAATCTATAAATAAAGAGACTCTTTACTGCAGAATTTTATAATGAACGGTTTATTAGATATTGAATTAAAACGGGAATATTTTTAACATTGAAGCCTATGGGATTCGCCTGAATAAACCTGCCGAATTAAACCACCGAATGGCAGGGCATTTCGGGAACCTTTCACTGCTGGTTTGTGTTCTCTGAATAGCCGAAGCAGTGCTTTTTCATGAGGATTTCACTGCCCTCGAACAGGCACCGAACAGGCACCGTATGTGCAGGCAATTCGCCAGGATTTGGCGACTTGCCTGCTCTCTGGATAGCCGAATGGCCAAGAAAGGTAACCGAACGCTGATTTTCAGCGTAGGTTACCTTTCTCCAGCCATTCGGATCTCTTTGGATAACCCTGTAAGTCTCGTGGATCAGATATCGGCTCTTGCGGCTATGGTTTTCAATGTAAATACTGGCTTTAGTGATTCAATTAAAATTTATCGGAGGCCAATTACAGAAAAAATGTCAGGTGATAAAATATGTTGATAAATGGCTTTTCGGGTGCTTGTAGTATTGTATTGCATTTTTCCCACTCTTACTGTACGGAGATTGCAAGTTGCAGTTTTAAGAATGAAACCCTGAACGTATGCGTTGTACTCAGATGTCCTGAAGACGTGCAATTTACAGTAAATTCTGACTATGTGCGTTTTTACTGTAAATCCGGGTCTTATTTTAATTTGCGTAAATGTCGCTGTTACTGGGCATCCCGGATCTGTGTGATATAACTAAAAAAGTGGAAATATTACACTATGGACTTGAGGGTTTTACGTTACCAGTTAAATAAAGTAGGAACTAGCAGTAAGAAAACATTAAAGATTGAAATTCCGCATTATTACTGTAACCGTGAAAAAAATTATCTACGGAGTTGCACGTGAGGCCTGTAACAGTGTAACTCGTAATGTACAGCCTTGTGAGTATTAAATTTAAATTAAGGAAGTTTGGCTCCTTAATTTGGTCCTGGACAAATTTTTTCCATTGAATCAGCAAATGGAATTAAATCGAGCCCATGATGTCAAAAGGCAGTTGAAGAAAAGGTGTCACGTCTGGGGCTCGGAGGGGGCCCCGGCACCATCGAACAAGTCGAGTGCCAGGAGTTGCGCCGGCTTCAGGAGGTTGCGTGCGAGATCAGGAGGCAGGGTGCGGCATGATGACGCAGATCTGCCGTGCTTACAGCCAGACAGCACGATCCGGCTCATCGCCCTGTCGTGGCGTTTGCTTCCCTCAGTGCAAAGTGATTCGTTTTAGCGATTCAGTGACTCCTTTTGGGTTTATTCAGTTGTATTGTGAGAGACCCGGCTTGTATGAGAACCACCCGTTGTGTACCAGTTTTTGGCTATTCCTGACCACTCTGATTCTACGTGATTTGGCTTGTATGAGAACCACCTTTGTGTACCAGTTTCTGGCGATCCTAGACCACGCTATCTTGCTTTCCTTATATTGCTATTAGGCTACCTCCGTTTAACCCTGTCCTGGGTATATCTTCATACCAGATAGAGATACAGTCAGGTGCAGAAATATTGGGACGTCGACACAATTCTAACATCTTTGGCTCTATACACCACCACAATGGAGTTGGAATGAAACAAACACAATGTGCATTAACTGCAGACTGTCAGCTTTAATTTGAGGGTATGTACATCCAACTCAGGTGAACGTTGTAGGACTTACAGCAGTTTGCAGATGTGCCTCCCACTTGTTAAGGGACCAAAAGTAATGGGACAGAATAATAATCATAAATCAAACTTTCCCTTCTTAATACTTGGTTGCAAATCCTTTGCAGTCAATCACAGCCTGAAGTCTGGAACGCATAGACATCACCAGACGCTGGGTTTCATCCCTGGTGATGCTCTGCCAGGCCTCTACTGCAACTGTCTTCAGTTCCTGCTTGTTCTTGGGGCATTTTCCCTTCAGTTTTGTCTTCAGCAAGTGAAATGCATGCTCAATGGTATTCAGGTCAGATGATTGACTTGGCCATTGCATAACATTCCACTTCTGTCCCTTCAAAAACTCTTTGGCTGCTTTTTCAGTATGCTTTGGGTCATTGTCCATCTGCACTGTGAAGCGCCGTCCAATGAGTTCTGCAGAGAATATTGCTCAAAACACTTCAGAATTCATCCTGCTGCTTTTGTCAGCAGTCACATCATCAATAAATACAAGAGAACCAGTTCCATTGGCAGCCATACATGCCCACGCCATGACACTACCACCACCATGCTTCACTGATGAGATGGTATGCTTAGGATCATGAGCAGTTCCTTTCCTTCTCCATACTCTTATTTTCCCATCACTCTGGTACAAGTTGATCTTGGTCTCATCTGTCCATAGGCGCTTGTTCCAGAACTGTGAAGGCTTTGTTAGGTGTTGTTTGGCAAACTCTAATCTGACCTTCCTGTTTTTGAGTTTTACCAATGGTTTACATCTTGTGTTGAACCCTCTGTATTCACTCTGGTGAAGTCTTCTCTTGATTGTTGACTTTAACACACATACACCTACCTCCTGGAGAGTGTTCTTGATCTGGCCAACTGTTGTGAAGGGTGTTTTCTTCATCAGGGAAAGAATTCTTTGGTCATCCACCACAGTTGTTTTCCGTGGTCTCCCGGGTCTTTTGGTGTTGCTGAGCTCACCGGTGCGTTCCTTCTTTTTGAGATTGTTCCAAACAGTTGTTTTGGCCACGCCTAATGTTCTTGCTATCTCTCTGATGGGTTTGTTTTGTTTCTTCAGCCTAATGATGGCTTCCTTCACGGATAGTGACAGCTCTTTGGATCTCATCTTGAGAGTTGACAACAACAGATTCCAAATGCAAATAGCACACTTGAAATGAACGCTGGGCCTTTTATCTGCTCATTGTAATTGGGGTAATGAGGGAATATCACACACCTGGCCATGGAACAGCTGAGAAGCCAATTGTCCCATTACGTTTGGTCCCTTAACAAGTGGGAGGCACATCTGCAAATTGCTGTAAATCCTACACCGTTCACCTGAGTTGGATGTACATACCCTCAAATTAAAGCTGACAGTCTGCAGTTAAAGCACATTGTGTTTGTTTCATTCCAACTCCATTGTGGTGGTGTATAGAGCCAAAGATGTTAGAATTGTGTCGATGTCCCAATATTTCTTGACCTGACTGTATATATACATATATATATATAGAATTAGGCAATAGAGGATGCACTCACGGTCTTCCAAACGAATATAAAGTATTTTATTATGCAAAGCTCACATGGACATCGACGTTTCGGCTCGCAGAGCCTTTTTCAAGATAAATAAACAACACCAAATAACACATTTTTATACTAACAAACCAATGAATGAATTAACTCACCAATCTGTCAAAGATCTCACTAATGAGTTGCCCCACCCCGTCCTGAATCAACAAGATAACGGGCGGGGGCCAACAGCACATTGATTATAGGACTGAATACTAAGAAAAAAATATATAAAAAATATATATAAATCAAACAATACAAAAATACAAAAAATACAAAAAAAGTTAAAAGCAAAAGATGAATAACTAAATATTTTGACTAATATTGCAATGCACCTAAATCATATTACTTGCACCACAGAGTTTGTGGTGTATTTAATTACATGTCCTTGCGGACTTTCCTATGTTGGAAAAACCGACCGACCCCTTAGGGATAGGATCCGAGGCCATAGGTCTAATATTACCACTGCCTATAGAGATGGGTCTACTGATAAGCCTGTGGCAAAACATTTTTTGGCTCTGCACCATAGGTTACCTACACTTAAATTTAAGGCTATAGACCACATACCACCTTTAAAACGTGGAGGCAATCGGTCTCAACTATTGCTGCAAAGAGAAGCGTTCTGGACAATGAAACTAGATACGGTTTCATCTAGAGGCTTGAACGAATATATTTCCTTTACGTCTTTTACATAGATTACCGACCATCTAATGGATCGGAGGGATAGATAGGGACTGTCTAAAGGGACTTGCATCGCGATATATAGAGGGATATACGTATGACAGAAGGAGACATTCAGAAGTGTGTATTAAAAAAAACAATCTCTTGGACCAGTGACCCAAAGTTAAAATTAGCATTTCATGAATCTGTTTAGTAATAGAATTATAATGTAACTGCAGATATATCTGCTGAACGTCATATGCCGTATACCTACAGTATGTACAACTTCCTCTTAAACCTTAATTAAAAATATGATGGATATAAATAACGAAGCAGGAGGATGCGGCTGCTACATAGATAAGTCTTGCACACACTCTTAGAATGTATACATGCAGTAATGAGGTAACATAGTCATACACTTCTCTCAGTGACATTTCAGTTCTCTATGTAGCAGACAGGAGCATTTTATAGCAAACAATTATCTCAATTTTTGCAGCCTCCAGTGAAAGAGAAAAAATAATACTATACTTCTTAGTCATATAGATACAAAGCATCTGTTCAACGCTTGCACCTGAAATTGAAGAGTAAGAGGGTTATTCAGAGAAAGGTGAAAATCAGGAGAATTGGCAGGAGAAGAGAAAAATCTAGACCAAATAGCCGATATAGAAAGTGAGATAAATGGGAGAGTTTTTCTGGTTTGGCTACTTTTACCTAGAATTTTCACTACACCAGTCATTCTCCTGAGTTTCACCTTTCTTTGAATAGACCCTTAAGTTTTCCCATGTAGCTTTTGCAAAGAATGTTTGTGAAAAGTGTAAAAATACTCAATGTGAGCTGTCCTTGTTCTGTCCAAATCTAAATATGACATTCTTTTACACAGTCATCTTGAACAGACAAGCTGGTAACATGCAATTTGTCCAAGTTCTAATTTTGTAAGGTGATATGTGACAGGAATTGCAGCTTTATAGATAAACAAGAAAAAGAGATACAGAGATCAGCCGCAACATTAAATCAGTTCAAGTGGATAATATTGATTATATGGTTACTGCGGCACCTGTCATGGGGTGGTATTTATTAGGCAGCAGGTGGACAGCCAGTTCAGAATATCTCCAACACCACAAGTCTTGTGGGTGTTCCAGGTATGTAGCTACCAAAAGTGGTGCAATGAAGGACAACTAGTGAACAAGTACGAGTTCATGATCATAGTAGGGATCAAAGAGGAGTGAATTCCAGCCCATTTGGTCTGATCTCACAGAATCGTCACTGTAGCTTAAATTCCCAGAAAACCTAATGCTGGCCATGACAGAAAGGTGTGAGAACAACTTAGCACCTACCTAAAAGTTATTGCAGGCCACAAGCACCCCTTCCTGACAATGGTGTTCCTTATTGGCAGGGGGCTGCTTTCAGCAGGATAACCGACCCTGCAACACTGCAGAAATTATTCAGGAATGGTTTGAGGAATATGACAAAGATTTCAAGGTGTAGCCTTGGCATACAAATTCCCCATAGGGATGAGCCGAACACCCCTGTGTTCAGTTCGTATCCGAACAGATGAATGGCCGAAATGTTCGATTACGAACTCGAACACCATGTTAATCAATGGGGGCCGAACACGCAAAATGTGTTAACAGTTCTCCTAAATGTACCGGCGGCTGCCGGTACATTTAGGAGACCTGTGGCTGCGGCCCCCGTAACTCACCTGTCCTGCAGCTGTCCTGGCCTCGTGTTCCCCGGTCCATCAGCTCCTCCGGTCCGTCTGGTCGCGGCTCCTCTCTGCCCCACGTCTTCATGCTGAATGATCTGATTGGGCAAAGTCCTGCGGCTGACCTGGACTTTGCCCAATCAGGGCTCTAATTCAATATTGAGCCCTGATTGGGCAAAGTCCAGGTCAGGTGCAGGACTTTGCCCAATCAGAGCTCAGCATGAAGATGAGGCATGGTGCAGAGCTTTAACCAAGCTCTGATTGGTTAAAGTCTTGCACTGACTTTAACCAATCAGAGTTTGGTTAAAGCTCTGCACCATGCCTCATCTTCATGCTGAGCTCTGATTGGGCAAAGTCCTGCACCTGACCTGGACTTTGCCCAATCAGGGCTCAATATTGAATTAGAGCCCTGATTGGGCAAAGTCCAGGTCAGGTGCAGGACTTTTCCCAATCAGATCATTCAGCATGAAGACGTGGGGCAGAGAGGAGCCGCGGCCAGACGGACCGGAGGAGCTGATGGACCGGGGAACATGAGGCCGGGACAGTTACAGGACAGATGAGTTACAGGGGCTGGGGGTCGCAGCCACAGGTCTCCTAAATGTACCGGCAGCCGCCAGTACATTTAGGAGACCTGTGCATGCATTTTTTATTATGGAATGTCCGCGGTCGAACAAACCGCGAACATCCCATAATGTCCGGCGTTCGCCGAACACTCGAACGGCCGATGTTCGATTCAAACTCACTTTCGAATCGAACCGAGCGCTCATCCCTAATTCCCCGGATCTCAATTCGATTGAGCATCTGTGGGATGTGTTGGAACAACAAATCCGATGCATGGAAGGTCCACCTCACAACTTGCAGGACACATTCAGAGGACTCACGGAGTCCATGCCATGATGCATCAGTGTCAGGGCCAGCCAGGCTGGGTGGGTGAGGGTGCGAGCCCAGGTTGCAGTGACACGAAGCAGGCAATAAGTTTCAAATAATAACGGGGTCTATTGGATATAACAAACATAGGATGATGGGGAAGATAGGAAGAGGGCTGCCTAACAAAGGGAAAGCTGATAAATAGGAAGGAAGGGGTTAACCATGTAATATGCAGGTTAAGGGGGAGAAGTATACTAACTTAATAAGCAGAACTGGAGCAGGGCTGACAATGCACACAATAGGAAATGAGAGGACACAAGAGGTTAACTTACAGACAGAGGGATAACACAGGAACAGGGCTGAGAGCAGGGTTTTCTGGAATGTAGCATAAGTCCAGTAAACAGGGAGTCCGGTAGCTGGATAAATAATAAGCAGATGGTCTGTATGAAGGAGTCCTTGGATGAAGTGGAAGGGGGGGTCACAGATGAAAGCGGGGTTCCAGGAAAAGCGGTGAGGGAATCTTGCGAGGTTTCAAAGGGATGATCCAGAAGGGTAGTCAAATGGAGTCCATAGGTCCAGGAATATAGAAGGCGACAATCCGGTGAGCAAGCAGGGGGTCTGGTACACGTTGAATCCAAATTCTGGGTTGAAACAGGACAGGCTCCTGGCTGCACAAGCTCCTCTTAGGGAGTGGAAACTGATGCTGAAGCCCTTTGGGAGGAGCGCGGTTCCATTATATGGAATCAGTCAGGCTGGCTGATTAGGTGCACCTGTTAGTGCAGAGCTGGCTGAGAAGTCTGGTTTTAAAATCTAGGGCAGCACCTTTCATGTGCTGCCCAAGGAATGTCAGTGCGCAGCAGCTCTAGTCTTGCCTTTGCGGCGGCGGTGACTGCGAGGACCATGACAATCAGAGCTTGGCAGCACAAGGTGGACCTACATAATATTAAGCAGGTAGTTTTAATGTTGTGCCTGATCAGTACATAGTTATATCCAGTGTTTTTTTCTGGAAAAATAGGTGGGGTACTCTCACGCCTAGGGAAAAACTGATTATTATGATGATTTTTCGTGTCCTAATAAATACTCCTTTATTCACACTGGATATATTGCCCCCAGCTCACACATGGATATATTGCCCCAGCTCACACATGGATATATTTGCCCCCAGCTCACACATGGATATATTGCCCCAGCTCACACATGGATATATTGCCCCAGCTCACATATATTGCCCCAGCTCACACATGGATATATTTGCCCCCAGCTCACACATGGATATATTGCCCCTGGCTCACACATGGATATATTGCCCCAGGCACACACATGGATAAATTGCCCCCAGCTCACCTACTCCAGGCCCCTCCGAGGGGCGGATCCAGCGGCCGCCGCGTTCGTTCCTTTCACGAGTGGCCGTCTGCGTGAGTATCTGCCGCTCGTCTGGGATCCACCCTCCAGCCTGCCGCGATCTCGCGAGACGTGGAGTTCACGTGAACTCCGCGAACTCGATCGCAGCAGGCTGGAGGAAGGATCTCAGGCAAGCGGCAGATACTCACGCAGACGGCCGCTCATTGAAGGAACAAACGCGGCGGCCGCTGGATCTGCCACTGCGCCGATGAGACAGCTCCAGATTCGGACTCCGAGAGTCCGATACTGGAGCTGTAAAAAATTTAAGGGCGGCTGGCGATGAGGTGCCGGTATGGCATACCGGCGTGAACCGCTTAAAAAAAAAACCTGTTATATCATATAGAATCAAACAATGCAATGTCTACGCACAGAAGTGTAAAACATATATTCCTACAAAATGCAACCAATTGTGACACAATGGCAGTATACTTTGGATGAATACCATGATTTTTCTTTGTGAATTTATTTTTTTGAACTGCAAATAGCAGAGAAACAAGAAACGTCGTCAAACAATAAGAAATACTGTAGCATTCTACAGGACTTAAAGTCTGAAAATATAGTGTGGGTTTAAGATCCATGCAATACAACTCACATTGTGTGGAACAAAATGTAATTAATTGTTTGATTTGCCGTGTTGTGCATTATGCACAGATAAAACAACATAAGAAGTATTGTTTAGACACAGCTTATTTGCAGCATACCGTGTTGACTGAGATGTCAACAACTTCATTAATTTTGAAATAAGCAGTCAACACAAATTCACTGAATAACGATTTACATACCAAAACAAAAAAATGACTTCTGGCTTCATACTTTATTAATCATTCTGTTGGTGCTACGCTTTTCATCCATTCACATTCATGTTACAGTTACAGTTACTTTTACAGCACCCTCAGATTCCAAAGTGCTTTACAATGGGGAAGCACAGACAGGTGACATAATAAATAATAAAATATAAGGAACAGACGGCCCTGACGTAGGATAATTGTCCTGCAAAAGCAGCACTTTATACAAGTGCTCAGCCAGACATCCCGTGAGCTTACAACCAAAGGGACTAAGGCGAGTGAAACAAAAGGGAACAGGGGGAGTATGGAAATAATTACCAGAGAGAATATAGCAGACACTGCATAATGATAGACGAAGAGCTTGGGCATGATGAGGTTAAACCGAGCGAGGATTGAAGCAGCTGAGAAAAGGCTATACAATTACGATAGGGGCTGGGTGGGTGGGACAGCAGAGGGAAAAATGGTGGTGGAGAGTGACTGTGGATGAAGACAAATACAGAGTTTAGAGGGGGTATCCATTTGTTCATACAGAGTATTTACAACAGGGAGGAGCAGAGAAGACTGAGCAACAGCATGTGTTCATGCAGATAGGTTGATAGATCAAAGGTATATTACATATTATGATCATCATCATTTAGAAAGAGCCAACAGTGTCCACAGCAATTTATGAAATTACAAACTTAAAACCAGAGACAAAAGGTGTCTAGGGTCCTGTTCAGATGAGCTTACAATCTACATAGATACTAAATGAGGGATAGACAAAATAATATTTAATTCTGCATGGATAAAAGGCATACAATAATATTGAAAAATGTTAACATTATTACGATTTATTATTATTATTACATGACTTGCTTTTTTCAGTGTCCACATGAAATCCATTATTCTTAAATTAATTTATTCAACCCTTTGACTCACAAAATTGAGTTAACTCGATTTTGCATTGCTATACACTTAAAAACAATCATTAGATTAGCAAATGCTTGTTTGCATACCTTTTTAAAGCATGATTAGAATGCCTCCTGTGGAGAAACAAGAGATCTTATCGCTCTCCTTTCACCTTATCTTACTGTAAACAAGCTACAAGGAGGAACTCTCACACATGCAGCAAAAAGTTCATTAACTTTGCTGTTACAATGCAACAGCCAGGGAGAGGACAGAATACAGGGAGAGCTCTGGGGTCACTCACTGCTGTACATGAATATGATTTGGGGTGTTATAATGACTGAAAATCCCTGTACAGTACAGATACAAGGTGCTACTGTCATTTCCATACATAGGCATTATGCCACATACAGATTATTTTTATATTCTATTGGTACAAATCCCCATAAACAGGAGATCTGTGCATTTTTATTATCTATCACAGTGGTTCCCAACCGCAGTCCTCAAGTCCCCCTAACAGGCCAGATTTTAAGGATTAGCTTGGGGAAATGCAGACTGAATCCTGCAATCATTGAGCAGCAAATCATATCACCTGTGCTGTGCTTCAGATATCTGCAAACCTGGCCTTTACTTGAGAACCACGGTTGGGAACCACTGATCTATCATATTCACAGTTACTCTATTTGACTCAATGGCTATTTCTGCCTGTATGTCGATAATGCAGACCTTATTTAAAATTCTGAAAAATAAAAGGACACCATCTACATTTCAGAATCTTTTATTGCAACAACATTTCTGTAATGGATAGACGAATACATGAAAAATAATAAATGAGCATATTTACATTATTTTAATTTTTAACTGAAACAATTTTTGGGCAAAATTCCTATATTATCCTATATTTAATTGCAAGCTTTGCAACCCATGTTTTATTGAAATTCTATGATATTTTTTTCAACAAAAAGTGCTTGGTAGTGAAGTGTAAAGTTCAAATTTAGTGTACTATGTCCCTGAATAATGCCCTGATTTTTTTTCATCCCTTTATTTCCATATTGTGTTTGGTAAAAAATATTGTTAACTGCATTCTACTCTTTGTTCTTGAATGTTTTTCTCTGTTCTAGTTTATAAGGACATGTATAAGCATGGCACTTAAACGAGACTGATTACTAGTTACAAGATAACAAATTGTTGACTAAATCTATAACTTGGTAACCAGCCATTTACTAGAGGAAAGTTTACATTTTGGTTATAGTCAGCAGCTATTTTCATGCATTAATCTATATTTTAAATGATTTGTTATAGTATCTTTATTCACTTTAATTTGGATAAATATTTTCTTCCATGTTTAAGTTGTAACTTTGAAGACATTCTATTTTATTAAGTGTGGAATGGTAAATGAGAGGCCGCAGCAGCTTAGCACTGTAAAGCCTGACCCGCTGTGAACCCTTTAGATATGTGGCTGGGAACACTTCAAATACGTTGAAATATGTTATGTGATGTTGTAGCCAAGTCTGCCTTATTTACTGTATAGAAGCCTTCAAACTATAACCTTGCAATGAAATCTCGTGCACAGTGTTCTGTTAAAAGGAAAACAGAGCTGTAAAACCAGCCTTTCATTGTAATGCATAGAACATGGACATTTAAAAATTGCTCCCCTCCCCAAAAAAATATGGAAAATATGGAACAGTGTTAATTAGCGTTAGGATTATAAAGTCCTAACGCTAATTACGCCAAGCGGCGGTTAACTCAAACATTACCCAAAGCTTGGAGCTGGTGCTAACGGATTCTGCTTCTGCAAAATCCGTCAGCAACACCTGAAAAAACTACCAAAAAACACATACTCACCTCTCATCCCACGGCAAAAATGGCGGCTCAATCTGCCGCTTCTTGTCTCCCGGAGCAGAGAGAGACTGGGGAAAAAGTCCCCCAGTCTCCCTCTGTGAATCACTACGCCGATCTGCCAGATCTTGCGAGGTGAGATCCTGCAGGTCATGTGACCATTGGCAGAAGCCTAAATGGAGTCCTATGGGCTCCATGGAGAGGATGCTCGCGGCAGCGCTTAGCACTGCCGCGAGCATCTCGAAGCTTAGCGCTGTGTTAGATGTGTGTATGTGGTAGGATACTGGTTACAGAGCATTAGGTGGATTTCAAGTTATGGTTGTGGGCTATTACAGGGTTACAACAACTACAATCCAGAACACCCTGGAATTCCCTGCCAACATCAATGTTGTATCCCACGCTATATTGTTATAATTTAACCCTGATTTCAACATGCAGTACACGTCACAACCTGAAATGCCATTCTTTAGAGAAGTCGGTAACTGCTAACTAATAGATGAACACACAGAAAGCACAGAGTCACAGAAAGCCAGAGTCATAGACCAGAGAGGGTCTATGATCTGATTTTGATTTTGATCTGATTTTGTTTTACTGCATATTGCACTCTCCCTTGAGGAAGTCTAGTAATAGACGAAACGTGTCGGGCATTTGATATATTGTTTTATTAATAAAAGATTTTTTTTATTTGGATCTTATCGTCATTTCTTATTGGGAAGATACAGACAAGGCTCCACTAAGAATGGGTTCTCTCTTCTGAAGGTTATGTACATCAAAAGACTACTGAAGCCTCCATATTTATCTATTTCCATTTCTTGGAGTGGCGGACCATCTCCTGGGAGTCGACTTCGGTAGCAGAACAAAGCGGAGTATAAATGTCATCCTCCTATCGTCACCTTGTATAGGATGACTCCTGGTTTCGCTGCCCATATAACCCCCCTGAGAAAAAATGGTTAGTTTCCTACCCCCCCTCAGACTTGCATTTTTTGCGTGTCCCCTATTCCCCCCTCCCCATGAAATAATTTAAAAAAATGAGGTTATTTATAATTCACCACAGGGTCCCCGAAGTGTGCCGATCAACCTGCTGACGCAGACCGCCAAACGCAGCAGACAGTCCCCCAAACAGACCGCCACCATGATCAGCCACCATATGCCGTCGAACTGAGGGTAAAGAAAAAAAAAGGTAACTTTAAAATACTCGTTTAAAAAAGAAAATGCATGTAAATAATAATAAAAGGTCTGTCACGACAGAAAAAAGCTAAAGCTACCTACCCTGTCGTCACATCCGTAGGGAAAGTGTTCAAGGGGTTGCAGCTCCAAGCCTCTGGACTTACTAACTCTACCGCCTCTCAGGACCCCAAGTTATGCCAACCTAACCCCCTTAAACCATACACCCTCTGTCTATACGCTGCCACCACGAAAGTCATAGGGAATTTTCGAAACCCCACTAGCTGTACTACCCCCATTCCAGGAGCCCAACCATATACAGCTAATATCTCTACCAAATGTTAAATACTACAGTAACGATAAACCAAGCTATTCTATTCGTGAAGCATAAATTATCTAGAGCAGAGACAGTACTGGGTTTTAAAGTTTTAATGGAAAAAGATAAAAATACAAACTTTACACAGTGCCGATATCACAAAAACAAGACATATAAAATATAAGAAAATGGGCAAATACAGTTCTTGAAATAAAATGGGACTTACATAGAAAACCTAACTTGATTAGGCAACTTGGTCCGACCGACCTAAAAACAGTCCTCACCTCTTCCTGCATCACTCATCCCTAGAGTCCCCCCCCTCCTGTTTCTAATCCCCTTACCATCTAGATTGTAAATCCCCACGGGAATAGGGCCCTCATATCCTCATGTATCTGCTGGCAGGAATACTGACCTGTCTCCTGTATGTATTGTAGAATTGTCCTGTCTTTACCCATTACACCTTGTACAGCACTGCGGAATGTGTTGGCACTTAATAAATAATAATAACTTCCATGGGTATTTCCAGATTTCAAATGTCCCAGAAGGTTCTTGGATGTTACCCACTCCAAGTCTTTGCCGAAACACCCTGAGTTTTGGATGAGCATCAATACAAAAGAGCTTGCCCCTCACCCAAGAAAGCAGATCAGATAAGAGGGTCGTAAATATCGTCGTAAATATCTTGCCTTGCAAATAGGCTTTGCAAAGACAGGAAATTTTTTTTAAAAAAATTCTGCGTTTAAAATCTGACATACTGCGCCGAAAATGATGCCTGTTTGTGACAAGGTCTGTTACAGAATAAATTAAAAAACTCCCCTTAAAACAATCAAAAATTTTGCAGTGTGTATGAGGGTATTAGAAGCTCCATGGTAATATGCAGTGTGTATGAGGGTATCACAAGCTCCACGTAATATGCGGTGTGTATGAGGGTATCACAAGCTCCACAGTAATATGCAGTGTGTATGAGGGTATCACAAGCTCCACGTAATATGCGGTGTGTATGAGGGTATCACAAGCTCCACAGTAATATGCAGTGTGTATGAGGGTATCACAAGCTACACAGTAATGTGCGGTGTGTATGAGGGTATCACAAGCTACACAGTAATGTGCGGTGTGTATGAGGGTATCACAAGCTCCACAGCAATAAAACGTAATTTGCATTGTGTAGAAAGAAAAAAGTGGGCTGCTCTGTCCAAAATACCCGGGCTTATTATATGTCCCAGTCCAGACCTGATTGCTATTATTTCATACTTTATAAATAAAAGTTTAACTAATCAAAATAAATTAGGATGGACAAAAAGAGCCACGCTGTGAGGAGGATATGTCTGGATTGTGCATGTCATTAAAGTGCACCTATTGTGCCCAAAACAACTTTAGCTCATTTAGCTCACAGATGTTTCAAAAAACAGAAATTTATCTGAGCTTTCTGTTTGCACTCAGTGCTGCGGCATGCCACACGACGTGTTTCCCTGGGGGCAGATTTATGGCTCTGCACACAGCAGGAGGAAACCCCCAGAGATGCCTGCTGTGTCTGAACTAAAAAAAACTCAGAGATGAAACAACCAGTCCTGAAGGTTATTTTATTTATGGTTATTCTTTTAAAATGTATGTATTTAAGTGATCATTCTAAATACATATTTTCTCACTATCTAAGATGTGCATAATATATTTTCCAATCATCTGATACATTAGCTTTCCACACAGTCTCGTGAGTTTTATCAGTATTCCTTGCAGGCATTTTAGGTTGAATTGACAAATAGAATTTGGTGTACTATAGAAGCTGGGAATGGTTATATTATATGTGTTTCTATTATTATTTTCTCTCAGTAATATTTTAACAGATATTTAATGCTGGTGGCAGCCTTTCCATCATGCTCAACAAAATCGTTGTTAGTAATATTTCATGATAGAATTATTGCCATGTTATGAATCCAATAGCAATACTAGACAGATAGAAAATAGGCAGACAGCTCAAGAAATAATGACCACAATATAAGAATTAGTTCGTAAATATAACAAATTTTGTATCTTACTATATCAAACATGACAATTATAACTGAATGCTAGAAAAAAAGACCACCAGCATATGAAGGAATTATAAATATTTTTCTTTTGTTTCCTTATGGTCTACAAATGAACAAGGAGGTCTTAGACTAATATTGCTAACTTCTTCAAATAGTCAACAATTTGGGCCCTATGCCTATTATGAGTTATAAGTGAGCTGTTAACCCATTCACTTTTTTTCTAAAATCGTTTTTAATTAATTATACAGTAAGAAATTTTGGGAACATTCTCAATGTATTCCTTACTGTAATATTTGAAAGGGAGTTGTTGCCATCTGCTGGCCAGATGGAGTTACTGCAGTACAGAGCTCCTTGCAGGACCAGCTGGCGAGATGTAATTTTAGACACATTCCCCAGCTGGATTTAAAAAGTGTTAGCACCTCGGGCATCATGCCAACAGTGCGAAAACTTTAAGGGCATGTGCTGGAACCCAAATGTAAACAAATTTTGTCTGCAATAAATTTTATTCATTTGCATTGCTCCTGTGAAACACAATATTGACTACACGATATTGCTGCATCAGGAGGTACCTTACTTTCAGGGATGGTACCAGGTAGGTAACAGCTTCCAGATTATGGGCCCGGTATGCAGTGATACACAGGCACACACAGGGAAGGGTGGAGGAGAACCAACAGGCTGGAGAGCAATCCAAAGGCTGTGGCTGAGGAGCAGGATACAAAAGGGCTGACTTGGATACTGTTAAGGATAGTGGGAATAAATAGTAGTAGGAAACTAAAAACAACAGGATCTGGAGACACACGGATACTTGGAAAGACATGGACTTGGAGAGATACATGGATCCAGGAGAGAAGGCTAGGAGAGTAGGAGGATAAACTGGATACTGAGCAACAACACACAGGTCTTCACTCTGTGGGATAGAGGGTGACAATGATAAAGCAAAAAAACTACTGCACGAAAATGCCTGGAATTTACATATAAGGTCCTATGAATGATAATAAAAAGGTCTGTTACAGAAATCAAAATGCTATTTAAATTTTTTTTGCTAAAAAATGTCTAAAACATCCTAAATAAATAAAACAAGACTTTTTGCTGCAGAATTAAAGAATAAACGGTTTAATAGATATTGGTTAAAAACGGAAATATTTTTAACATTGAAGCCTATGGGATTCGTCTGATTAAACCTGCCGAATGAAACCACCGAACAGCAGGGCATTTCGACAACTTTTCACTGCTGTCCGGTGTTCTGTCAATAGATCCATTGCTACTGTATGGGGATTTCACTGCCTTCGAACAGCACTGTATTTCACTGGAAATTCGCCAATATTTGGCGAACTGTCCTGTTTTTTGAATAGCCGAATGGCCACAAAAATGCACCGAACGGGGAAATTCACTGTTCAGTGCATTTTTGGGGCAGGTCCGGCTCTATGTGAATAACCCCTTATGCTGTGCTTTTATTTTGTAATTATATTTATTGCTGTGGCTTGATGTTAACAAATCCTATTCCAGCCAGTTATTACTATATAAATATATGGTAGGGTTTGCCCAGAAAAAATTATCCAGATATGAAAGTTGTAAATTCAGAGTTAGTCATGGACAATCAGGTTCCATTCTAGGGGTAAATAAAAAACACTGTCACAACAATAATACCAATGTGTATTTTTAATCATGTCATGCTGCACAAGCAATGAAGGTGTTCGTTAGAAAGTTTGAAATTGGGGAGAGTGACAGTGTGGCAACATTGTCAAAGGGAACGCCAGTCTCGTGCTGACCACTCCTCTAAACTTAAACTGCCTGAAGCTGGTGTTTTATTTTCTGGGCATGTTTCAAGGTGCCCGATCTGTTGTAGTACAAGATATGAAAAGCTGGAAATAAATAGAAAAGTTCAGCTGACAAAATGAGATGCACACGCTGAAATGTAACACAAACTAAAAAACATGTTTACTGTCGATAGTTTCTACCTTTAGGGCATAGCTGAAAGCTTTTCAAGATCAAGCTGTGAAAAAATCCCTTACATGACTTCAACAAACCTTCTGTAAGAAGGAAAATAACGCTCTGATCTAGGTACTTAAAATTTTCAAAGCTCAAAGACAAAATTAAACCAGGAGGTCAGTTCCTCCAAAAAACTGAGTCTTTATTGATTATTATTCACATTAGTGATTCTCTAAAAATGAAAACTTACATAACAATCACATTATTGACAAATGAAATCGCTTTCTCTCACATAGGGGTTATTTCTTCACATTTAGGTTAAAAACATGCAAGCAGAGTCCTCAATTGCTGTATATCAAACACGTGTTTCTCTGCAGATAAGCTGTACTTGGCATAACCATGATCTCCCTGCAACTCCTGCCAGGCACCAGGAATTATAGTCTGACCGAGGGCAGATCCAGACATTAGTTTCGGGAGAGACACTATCAATTTTGGCAAGTGTTCGGCTCACAGTAACAGTGATATGCAGAGTAGGTAGGAATGTGCTAATCATTCTTGCTCTCCCCAGAACATTGAGGCACAGGGTCTGCCCTTCTGCTGCTCAGGTGACATCGACCAGATCGCGCACAAAAATGTTCCGCAGAGAGAAATGAGAAAGTGAGTTATGGCAGTAGCATTGTTTGCTTTATGATTAAAAAGCTGATGATGATGCTGCTTTAGGATGAAAAATAAATATTTTATTTATAATTTTTACGTACATTTTACATGGCCTTTCCATTGACACCTCACTTTACCTTGTAGTGTGTATGGAACTGCCCTCTGTGTCCCCCCTCACACACACCCCCCTGGATCTGCCAGTGAGTCTGAATTAGAGGCAGCTATAACTTGCGCCCTGCTAAACTTACCAACTTTTCATGTCCCGCGTCGATGATCTGACCTGGTGTCCGGCAGTGCTTCCTTGCTGCTCGCTGGCCAGGCGCCGAGTGATATGTACGCCCACGTTGGTCACATGGGTGGCCAAGGGGTGGTGTGCGGCCTGATGATGCTGCGCAGCCGAGTTTAAAGTCAATCTGTGCAGGCAGACTCATCGCCCTGACGTAGTTCAATATCCCTCAGTGCTTTCTGCGTATTACTCTGGTTATTCTGAACAAACCCACTCTCTGTATGACCCTGGCTATTCTTAATGCTCCTGTTCTGTATATGACTCTGGCTATTCATAATGAGCCCGCTCTGTGTATCGACTCGGCTATTCCTGAAAACCTTGCTCTGTGTATTGCTCTTGGTATATGCTTGACCATCTCTCCTGGTGATAAGATCCCTGTTATCTTGACCCAGTATACCCTCATATTCCGTTATCTGGTAACCCTTGATGGGTGCTTAACGATCTGTTCCCTGAAGATAGTTAGCGTTATCGACCATCAAAGGATTGGAGGGATAGATAGTATACTGTATACAGGGACCAACATCATAGACCCAAGAGGGATCTGTGGCACAACTTCACAGACTTTAATGTCTTTGGCAAGTTTACAAGAGCCTTGATTACGTTTTACACTGGATTTGGAATATAGTCCAAATATTGGGAAAACAAAACAAGCATCTGAGGAAGATCGCATGAAGCATTTAACATGGATATGCTCACGGCCAATCTAGTTGCATAGTTGGATTGCTAACTACCAAATCACAAATTTTTATCTACTAGAGCTATGACATAAGTTATCAACTTTTACAGCAAAGATCAAATATAGTGAGACTGTTACAGACAGGTTCACGTTCAACGCAATGTCTCAAGACGTGACGCATTTCAGCTGGTAACATTGTTTAATGGGCATGTACAAGAAGAAAGAGTTGAATAACTGGGTCTCCATCTTGCCTTTGATGCCCTGAATCAGCCAATGAGAATCCCACCATTAGCTCATGCTATAGCTTATCACTGCTTGTCGATACAAAGTTCTAAGAACTATATGTCAAATGAAGCGAGTGATAGGTTTGGGGAGTAAAAAAATATAATTGAATATGTACCGCAAACAGACTTTCCTTTGACGGATCTTGTTTTAGGTTCATTCTGAGGTACAAAGACTTCTGAGGAGCAAATGGAAACAGTTCCTGGCTGGAAAAGATGTTCCCGAAAGCTGAATCTTCATAAAAAGAACCTGCTCTCCTCCAGCAAGTTAATCTTGTTACCCACCATCATTGTTGTATAACCTTCTGTGATATTTAGATGTTGATTTAAATACAGTAATGGGACGATTATCTGGCCACCTCAGACCTTAGTTATAATTACTCTAGGTATAAACACACACAGCTGTTACAATGGCCGCCCTTACTGAACTCTCTCAGAATGATTATAGTTTTTTGTTATGTGGATCTTTGTTGATGTTTGAAAAGTCACTTATCCTGACGTTAACGCTTACTCGCCCAGCCGCTACAGTTAAGGAGTTATTCAAAGAGAGACGAACTGGCCACTGAATTGCACCGAATGGTGAATTTCACCATACAGTGCAATTTCGCTATTCAAAAAACTGGCAATTTGCCAAATTGCCAGCGAAATACGTTGCAACTCTGCGGCAGTGAAATTTCCATAGAGAAGTAATGGTTAACCTATTCAGAGAACGTCGAAAAGCACCGAAAAGTTGGCGAAATGCCCAGATTTTCAGTGATTTCATTCAACAAGTTTAAACATGTGAATCCCATCAACGCATAATAAATTCCCTAATTTTATTACATTTTTATTCAACAGTTTATTCTTTTCATTTGCAGCAAAAAGTCTATTTATTTTTAGTGTTTTTTCAGTGGTTTATCGGATGCATTCGGTGAAATTTCGGTGCTCTTTGAATAACCCCTTTAGTGTTCACTAGTGTATATGGCCCTAAATGTGGTGAACTAGAGGATCTTGATTGTTGTGCATCGGAGTAGTGTTTGGATGGACAAATAGCAGTTGTTTCAAAATGTGGTTGTAGCCACATTATGTCGGCATCGGTTCTTGGCTTACAAAAGGAATATTCTACCGTTGACCATAGGCTTTTCTCATTTGAATCCCTCGGGAACCAATGTCCTGGATTATGCAACATCAATTTCAATTGTGTGCTATATTGATTTTGTGAACACAAAAGTTATTTGTCATGCCTTCCATTCTCATACTGCAAAATATTAACCTTCATTGCCTTATCTGGATTTCTGAGTCTTCGGTATGTGTCATAAAAAAGCTGATTTTCAGGTTTTCGAAAAACAATTTCTTACTTTTAAAGGTGAAATGTGATAAATGAATGCCTTTGGTTGGAATGTAACACAACACATATGCTTGTGAATGTCACTCGGCTGCATTTATGTTTTTAGCACACAAATGAGTTCAGAGAGTACCCGGTAGTGCATAGAAAAGAAAAATAAGACTGAGAAATGCCTGAAAATTGTCATAGCAATAGCATTGTTATAGAAGGTGCCTTGTACATTTAATAAAATGATTTATTTCTGAAGAATGGTATAATTCTTCCATCAATTCTATACTGTAGTCAACACAGCTGCTTTTATCACCTTTACCAACAAAGACCTTTTGTATAAAATAATATTAGGATAAAAAGTGATGACAAAGGATGCAAACGTAATGCAAACAAAAGGAAGATTTAGCAGTAATTTTGTAATATTTTGAAATTGCTATAAATAAAACAATATAAATTTACACACTTTTCCTCTTACATTTCTTTGTTCGTCCTTTGCAGAAATATTTTGGGGTGAAAATGTTTGGGTTCTAAATGGTATCTGTCATCTTGTAGTATTTTAAGCATGGTGTGGAAAATTAGCATAAAGGCACACACAGTATGATAAAAATAGATAAATACTACTAAAACAGTGTTTCCCAACCCTGATCCTCAAGGGCCCCTAACCGGCTAGATTTAGCCTTGGGGAAGCGTAGACTGAATACTGCAATCACTGAGCAGCAAATCATATCACCTGTGCCATCCGATATCCTGCAAACCTGGCCTGTTAGGTAGGGATGTGCATGGCTGAAAAATGTGTTTTGTTTAGTTTAGTTTCGTCACGTTTTTAAATAATTTCATTTTCGGAATTTCGTAACTAATTTCGTTTCGTATTTCATTTCAGATTGATTTGAAATTTCGAAACGATTCGATAGTTGTTGATATCCATTTGCTAGTTCATTTCAAATTCGATAGCTGATATCAATTATTCAAATTTTTCTTTTATGATGATGACCCAGTGTAAAACTAAATAAATTTACTATATACCGTTTCATTTCGAATTCGTATCGTATCGATTCGTTATTCGAAGTACTTCTGAAATACGAATTATCAAATTTCGTTCCAAATTCCAAATTTTTCCAAAACGAATGCACATCTCTACTGTTAGGTGTACTTGAGGACACTTGGGAAACAGTTGGGAAAGAGTTGGGAAACACTTTAGGAAAATATCCTTTTATAAATATTAACAAGCGAAAAATGCCAAAAGAAGGCAAAAATGAGGTTGCAATGTCATTTGTTATTGTATGGGGCTTAAATGTTTATATAGCCTTCCATGTCTGTGAATGTCAGATTGAAAATAAAGTTTTGTGCTTTGAAGATTCTGCTGCAGTCCTGCTGTAGAGATATGATGTGACAGAATAAGGCTGTGAAGGGGAAATTTGTTCCACCATATGGGCAGCTAGGGGTTAATTCCCTAACTGATGTCGTCATGCCTGTGTGCGATGATGCCAGTGGGCAGGAGGAGGCCTCAGAGGCTTGGCTGGCATTCAAGATGTCAGCCACCTCTGTGAGAAGTCCTCAATCTGGCACCTCAGAGGTTGAAGAGAGGCATCGCTGGAAAGGTCAGACTGTGACCTTTCCAGTGATGCCTCTCTTCAAGCTCGATCTCCTCCCGATTGGAAGGGAGAGAGATCCAAAATGATCCACTCTTTGAGGTGGTCTTCCGACTTTGTGGAAGGGGGGGCATCTGAAACTGTCTTCATCGTGCCGTACCAACTGTAATGTAAATGTAATCATCCATGAATACAGTTTGTTTTCTACCAGAGTCAGCTAACCTTAGCACCGAAATGTTTCAGAAATACATATCCCATGATCCCTATCCAACGTCTCGTTGGCCTGGGCATGATGAAAGACATATTTCCAAAATACAGGATGCCTAGATTAACCAATGACAGCAAACCGACCTGTCAAACGTTATTGAAATTATGCAGAAATGTAGTTACTGTGACATTACTGATCCTTAAAGTAATGAAAAATGATTTTCTTATTCGAATGTTAACACCCAATTTAGCCAAATGTTTGCTACAGGCGCTTTGTTAAATGTGATGCAGTTCACAGTTTGGCACAGTCACTGTTTTATTTTTTTATAAGACATGACATTTAGCTTCCTTACGTAACAGAAACTCATCCAGTCAAGCTTTTGTAATAGATATAGAACGAGATGGCTGGGGCAAACATATGAAGTTACTGAACACTGTGAATCAGATTCCTAACTATACATATTAATGCTCGTTTTTTCTAATGGAGCAAAAACAATGCCGAGCATTCAATCATGTTATAGATGGAGATAATAGTGAGACTAAAATGCCTAGAGAGAAACCAAATATAAAAGCAGTAAAAAAAATATAGTTACATAGTTACATAGTTATATAGGCTGAAAAAAGACATGCGTCCATCGGGTTCAGCCTCTCCCACATAACCTACTGCTTTTGATCCAAAAGAAGGCAAAAAACCCAGTCTGAAGCGCTCGCCAATATGCAACATACTGGGAAAAAATTCCTTCTTGACCCCAGAATGGCAGTCAGATTTCTCCTTGGATCAAGAAGCTTTTACCCACATATTAAATATTATAACCCTTAATATTCTGTGTCTGCAGG
>RXON01002313.1:0-86903 GCA_009667805.1 Leptobrachium leishanense
GAACAATATTGGTGCATTAACAAAACAAATAAAAACTAAAAAACTTTTTTTTTTTTTTTTTACAAAAAATATTTCATAGTCATGTTTGGTATCGTTGGAAAGGCCATGCTCTGGCCGATCCATCAATACAAAATTTTAACCCCTAGCTGCCACGGATCGGGAGATAGGGGGTTCATTGGAACCCCTATCTCCACCATTGGTGGCAGTTAGGGGTTAACTCCAGGACTTGCGTCATCATACTATGCACGATGACGCCAGTCCTCAGGGGGAGTTACCGGAGGCTTGGCCGACATCCAAGATGTCGGACAGCTCCGGGAAAGGATCACAAACCGGTGCTTTTCGGTGCCGAATCGTGATCCGGCTCCCCAGGGTTTAATGCCAGGTACCGTTTGGAAGGGCACGCTGTGGCCTTCAAACAGTGCCTGACATTAAGCTCAGGCCCCCGGCGATCGGGAGGGAGAGAGGTCAGAAGGACCTCCCCCCTCTCCCTTTCAGGCGCCTCCTCCGTACACGCGGGGGGGCGCCTGAAATAGATTTCATCGCGCCGCCGCAATGACATCTTTTGTGCCCACTGCGGGGGGCACAGGATGTCAGCCCACACCGGGGGGCACAGCGATCGGCCGGAATTCGGCCAATTGCTGGCTGCGACGGGAGAACGCGCTCAGCGCGTCTTCCGCAGCCAACGCGTCCTCCGCTGCGAAGTGGTTAATAGCACATTTTATCACCATTAGATTTTGCTACGTACATATACACATGTATTTTTGGGATTATGGGTGCAGGTGTTTACTGATATGCACATAGAAATGTTTGGTTTTATTTTTTATTTATTATTTAATTTCCTTTTTTTTCTTCTTTTTATGGCAATAAAGCTGGTAAACACCTTGAGGCATATAGGGATAGTTAGGTCTGGCAGTAGGGAAGAGAGAAATCTGGGGAGAATGGAATTTTTAAGTTGAGAGTAGGGATGAGCTGTTCGGTTTGATCGGTTCGGAGTTCGATTCGAACTTCGCATGTTCGCGAACTACGAACATTTCCGAGTGTTCACCACATGTTCACCCACAATGCACCAAAATGGACTACAATGCACTTTTCCACTGGCCTGAAGCTTGGAACTGGCTACAGCCTTGCACCTGACCTGTGGTCAGGTGCAAGACAGGTTCAAGACTATGCCAATCACGGCTCAGAGTCCTAAGTGGGCAAATGTTGCCCAATCATGGGCTCACAGACCTAAGTCCCGCACCTCACCTGTGGTCAGGTGCAAGACAGGTTCAAGACTATGCCAATCACGGCTCAGAGTCCTAAATGGGCAAATGTTGCCCAATCATGGGCTCACAGACCTAAGTCCCGCAGCACAATAAATAAGGCTTCACACAGCGCTTCAGCACGTATTTGAGAGGAGATTGTTCTTTTGTTAGTGTGTGTTCTCACTGCCAGTCTGCCACCAGCTACTGGGGGGGTCTCATTTCTACAAAATATCTGGGAATTGTTCTAATCCATATGTTCTCACTGACTGCCACCAAATATTTTGGGGGTCAGTAATTTCTACAAAATATTTGGGAATTGTTATAATCCATGTGTTCTCACTGGCTGCCACCAAGTATTTTGGGGGTCAGTAATTTCTACAAAATATTTCGGAATTGTTATAATCCGTGTGTTCTCACTGCCACCCAGTATTTTGGGGGTTAGTAATTTCTACAAAATATTTGGGAATTGTTATAATCCGTGTGTTCTCACTGGCTGCCACCCAGTATTTTGGGGGGGGGGTCAGTAATTTTGGGGGTTCCCCCCGCAGTGGCTGATGATCAAGGATGCATGCACTGTACTGTCACCATTTGAGGAGGCAATGAGGATGGTGAGCAGGGACAGTGCATGCATCAGTGGCACAATTCCTTTAGTGTTCCTGCTGGAGCACACTCTGTGGGGAATTATAGAAGTGGCTCTAGAGGCAGAGCAGTGGGAGGAAGAGGAGGCCTTCCCTAGCTCTGAAGGCCCCAGTCTTTACGCAGACAGCATTCCAGCGGGTCCTCCTCAGATCAGACAGGAGGAGGATGAGGAGGTGGAGGAGGAATATTTAAGTAGTGTGGGCATTGAAGGTGGGGATTCCTCAAGGGAGGGTTTTGTGTGCCCAGAAACCCAAGGACTAGTACGTGGCTGGGAGGATGAAGTGCACGATGGGGTCATCTCCTCATTGACCAGGTAGACTCGGAAACTAATGCCAACTCCAACCTACGCTGCATGGGCTCCCTTATCCTGCAAAGCCTGGTAAAGGACCCCCAGGGCTATCAAGGAGAGGGATCATTACTGGTTGGCAAGCCTTCTTGAACCACGATACAAGGGTAAAGTTGCAGAGCTCATCCTGCCCGCACAGAGGGAGCACAGGATGAAAAAAACTTGAGGACGCTCTAAAGCGACACTTGTGTAACACCTTTCCAGGCACTGGTAGGTTACCAAGTGATGACACAGGTGCTTCTGAGGCTGCGGATGATCAGAGGAATAGAGGTGAAGGCCGGGGCCGCTTGACTGATGCCTTTTTAAATTTTGTTAGTCCACGACGCCCAGGGATGTCAAATGTTGGCACCCATTGCCAGCGTCTTCACCGTATGGTGCAGGACTACCTAGGGGCAAGGGCAAACCTGGATACCTTTCCAGCAGAAGGTCCACTGGCTTACTGGGTGTTGAGATTGGATCACTGGCCAGAATTTTGCCAATATGCTATGCAGCTACTAGGTTGCCCTTCATCCAGCGTGCTTTCTGAAAGGACGTTCAGTGCCGCTGAAGGTTTTGTCACAGACAAAAGAGTGCGTCTGTCCACCGACTCTGTAGACCGGCTGACACTTATAAAAATGAATCAGTCCTGGATCAGCAGCTATCAATCCCCTGATGCTGACGTAACGGAATAGATCGGGGATTTCTTCTGCATTCACAAAACCTCCACCACTGAACTCCTACACAATACCACAAAGGGGTTACGGTATAAAGGCACTTGCTGCCATGAAAGGCACATTATTTGGGTGCACTGACGCCATTACCAGATTTTTATCATTTTAATCTTTTGAACTGCAGGGTCCAACCCTGCACTCTTCCACAATACCACAAAGGGTTACGATGTGAAGGCACTTGCTGCCACCAAAGGCACAATATTTGGGTGCACTGACGCATTTACCAGATTCATATCTTTTTAATATAGGACCGCATGGTCCTGACCCAGACCCAGACTGGTCTTTTGGTATTGTAAATACAATGAAGTGATATTTGGGGCTAGAAGGTATTTGGAAGCAGCCTTAGCCTAGCGAATGATAGTAACATTCACATTTTCTTCTGGTTCTATGTGTTTGGATATAACCTCACTAGAGAGGTATGTGGTGCGTATATATTGTGTTAGAATGAGCTGTACGGATTCTACAGGTGTGCATCGTTGAAAGAGAATGGTTACCAGATACCAACAAAAGATACCCATACAATTCTCCAATTGTTCTCTTTCCTTGTCCGTATGTGGACACACCGGATCATTACACATTCACGGAAGCCAGACAGGGACATTATAATCAAATACTAGAGTAGCATTCTCATCAGGTATGTTAGTAAGATTCTCATGGTTAACAAATGCAAAAGCACCAGTAGTTATAGCATAAGCAAGATGCACTTTAGTCCGTTCCATTTCAGCTCTGGCCTCAGGTGCACTATGAAAATCAGTAATCATGGTTTGATTAGTCTTAACCAAATCAGCTAACATCTGTGCGGTCCATGTCATCCCTATAAAGGGATAGCCATATTGTTGTGAATGTGGGGCATATCCGCATATCCAACAGGACTCATTCTTCATGTAGGATTCACTGTGCACTGCTTGTAAGGATTGTATAAACCCATTATCTATCTCATATGCGGAGTGGCGGCGGTTTCTATGGGACATAGCAGCAGAGGTATTGGGACATGAAGAAGGATTAATAGCAGGACAAGCACAGTCATAATAACAGTCGGCTAGCATATGTATTGCTATGATCAATGGAAAGCCAACGGCACAGATCGGTAATCAGCCCGATGGAGATGACTCCTCCAGCGAAGGCGAATGCCATGGTTGTATCTTTGGTGGTGCAGCCTTTACTCGCGATGCGTGTATCCATGCGGGTGAATCACTCGTCAGTACAGCAGTACGGGTAACAGCAACTACCATCGTCGGAAGACCATATGGTGGATCCAGAGACTTGTGCCAGTGTAGTTCCTGCACCAGGACGTGATCTCCTGTGCGGAAGGGATGTGTTGGCTCACTAGAGGGAAAAACAGAAGACAAGGACACATCACCATAGACACTATTCAGTTTTTCTATTAATCGGGCCACGTAATGTTCCTGGATCTGTTCCAGATCACCAGATAACATTACAGGTGGCCCTCCCTTGGTCCACGGTGTGGAGAACGTTCGTCCCATCAGAATCTCGAATGGTGACAGCTTAGTCTTAGCCATTGGAGTCATTCTGATCTCCACCAATATGGCAGGCAGATAATCAGGCCAATTAGTGAAAGTGCCTTGTGTGGCCTTTCTTATCTTATCTTTTATGGTACGATTTTGGCATTCGATGAGGAATGAACTTTGTGGGTGGTACGGAATTTGAAACTTCCACTGTCTTGACATTAGATTAACCACTTGTTGGACAAGTTTTGAGGTAAAAGCAGGGCCTTTATCAGAATCAATTGTCACCGGACAACCAAACCTGGGTATTATTTCCTTACATATAATCTTATCTGTTGTCCTTGCATCCTCTCTGGTGACAGCAAAGGCCTCAGGCCATTTGCTGAACCTATCTATTATGACAAGTAGATATTTAACTCCACCTCTAGCTGTTGGCATGTGGGTGAAATCTAGCTGTAATTCCTGAAAAGGACCCTGACCTGGGATTTGATGTTCATGTAATCCTACTCGTTTACCTTGTGTGTTATTGCAGGCGCAGGTCAGGCAACGACTGATTTGGGCCTTCACCATGGATGTCACATCAGAAAACAAAAAACGTTTGGCCAGTTCTGTACATGTGCGTTTAATCCCACGGTGGCCAATACCATGGAACTGTGCTATAAAGATGGGTGCTGCAGCTTTGGGTAGCCCAACCACCCCGTCTTTGGACAATAGTCCTGTGGAGTCTATCGTCATTCCCTGTGACCGCCAGAAGGATAAATCCTCTGGAGCAGCAACTGCCTGTAACTCTAAGAGCAATGTATCACTGGGAAGTGTTGGTGGAGCAAGAAAGAAAGGTGTCTGTGTGATGTTTGTTATGTCATCTGTGTCAGCAGCTTCTTTTGAGATAATGTCAGTAAACTGATTTCCTTTCACCTGGAAAGAACCATCAGTGGCATGTCCTTTGCATTTAACTACCGCTAACCTAGCAGGTAATTGTATGGCCTCAAGTCAGTCAGTGATGAGGTCTGCATGTGCTATCGTCTTACCGTCAGCTGTCTAAAATCCTCGTCTCGTCCACAACACACCAAAATCATGCACCACTCCAAAAGCATACCTCGAATCTGTATATATTGTTACTTCCTTGTCTTTGAACAACTCACATGCTTTTGTCAGTGCTATCAATTCTGCTGCTTGTGCTGATCCCTGTGACAATCTTCCTGAATCATGTATTATGTCTGGTAATTCTACCATGGCATATCCTGTCATGTAGGTACTGTCTGTGGAAAAGACAACAAATTGGGGGAGTAGACTCTATAAGGAGATACAAATATACATCATTGGTGCAGTAAAATAATGATTAATAAGAAGGAAGCCCCCTCCTTTAGATCGAACTCACAAGATGTAAAGAATTAAAAGGCACATCAATGATTACTGCTCCCCTGGATGAGCTCAGCTGGAAATGGTTACCCCCCCCCCCCGTCACAGGAAAAAGCACATCGAACTGGCACCAGTGGCGGTATAAAGATGTTTATTTTAAAAAACAAATCATGGAAAGTCAACGCATTTCGTCCGTACATACAGCAGACCTCATCAGGGCAAAAGAAATCAAAAGAAATCAAATCAAATCAAAAGATTTATTTTACCCTGATGAAGTCCGCTGTATGTACGGATGAAACGCGTTGGCTTTCCATTATTTGTTTTTTAAAATAAACATCTTTATACCGCCACTGGTGCCAGTTCGACATGCTTTTTCCTGTGACGGCGGGGTAACCATTTCCAGCTGAGCTCATCCAGGGGAGCGCTAATCATTGATGTGCCTTTTAATTCTTTACATCTTGTGAGTGCGATCTAAAGGAGGGGGCTTCCTTCTTATCAGGGCCGCCATCAGGGCATTACGCCCATTACTGCCGTAAGGGCCCGGGCCCGGTGGGGGCCCGGGCCGCCGGGGCCTGGGGGGAGGATCCCGGCCCCCGACGGCAGCGGCGTCGCCCTTTAACAGCTCCGGTATCGGACTCGATGAGTCCGAATCCGGAGCTGTGTCCCTGCTGCTGCTGCAGGAGCCGGAGGAGACTGAGACACTGTGTCTCCTCCGGCTCCTGGCAGCTTCACTTCCTGGCTGGGCGGGGCCAAGCAGCGTGTGAGGGGCCTCCCAAGCACGTTGCTTTGGCTCCGCCCCTCCACTCAGTGAAGCTGCGCGCCGGAGCTGGAGGGACCAGGAAGAAGACAGAAGAAAAGAAGAGAAGAAAATTAAAGAAAAGGTGAAGAAAAGAAGATAGAAGACAGCGAGTGGTGAGCCAGGGCCCAGACCCAGGGCCCAGACCCCAAGGCCCAGGACCCAGACCCTAGGGCCCAGACCCAGGGCCCAGACCCCTAGGCTCAGACCCAGGCCCAGACCCCCAGACCCAGACTCTATGGCCCAGACCCAGAGCAAAGCCCAGGGCCCAGACCCAGGGCCCAGACCCCTAGGCCCAAACCCATGGCCCAGACCCCAAGGCCCAGGACCCAGGCCCAGACCCAGGCCCAGACCCCTAGGCCCAAACCCAGGACCCAGACCCCAAGCCCAGGACCCAGGCCCAGACCCCTAGGCTCAGACCCAGGGCCCAGACCCTATGGCCCAGACCCAGGGCAAAGACCCAGGGCCCAGACCCCTAGGCCCAAACCCATGGCCCAAACCCCAAGGCCCAGGACCCAGACCCTAGGGCACAGGGCCCAGACCCAGGGCCCAGACCCAGGGCCCAGACCCCTAGGCCCAAACCCAGGACCCAGACCCCAAGGCCCAGACCCCTAGGCCCAGACCCCTAGGCTCAGACCCAGGGCCCAGACCCAGGGCCCAGACCCTATGGCCAGACCCAGGACAAAGGCCCAGGGCCCAGACCCAGGGCCAGACCCCTAGGCCCAAACCCATGGCCCAGACCCCAAGGCCCAGGACCCAGACCCTAGGGCCCAGGGCCCAGACCCAGGGCCCAGACCCCTAGGCCCAAACCCAGGACCCAGACCCCAAGGCCCAGACCCCTAGGCCAGACCCCTAGGCCCAGACCCAGACCCCAAGGCCCAGACCCAGGGCCCAGACCCAGGGCCCAGACCCTATGGCCCAGACCCAGGGCCCAGACCCCTAGGCCCAAACCCATGGCCCAGACCCCAAGGCCCAGGACCCAGACCCTAGGGCCCAGACCCTAGGGCCCAGACCCTAGGGCCCAGGGTCCAGACCCCTAGGCCCAGGGCCAAGGCCCAGACCCAGGGCCCAGACCCAGGGCAAATGCCCAGGGCCCAGACCCCAAGACCCAAACCCAGGGCCCAGACCCAGGGCCCAGACCCTATGGCCCAGACCCAGGGCAAAGGCCCAGGGCCCAGACCCAGGGCCCAGACCCCTAGGCCCAGACCCAGGGCCCAGACCCCTAGGCCCAAACCCATGGCCCAGGACCCAGACCCTAGGGCCCAGACCCCTAAGCCCAAACCCAGGGCCAGACCCCTAGGCCCAGACCCTGGGCCCAGACCCCTAGGCCAAACCCAGGGCCCAGACCCAGGGCCCAGACCCAGGGCCCAGACCCCAAGGCCCAGACCTCAAAGCCCAAATACAGACCCAGGGCCCAGACCCTAGGGTCCAGACCCCATACCCAGGGCCCAGACCCCAAGGCCCAGACCCAGGGCCCAGACCCAGACCCTAGGGCCCAGACCCCAAGGCCTAGACCCAGGGCCCAGACCCTAGGACCCAGACCCCAAGGCCCAGGGACCAGACCCAGAGACCAGGGCCCAGGCTAGACCCCAGGGACCAGACCTCAGGGCCCAGACCTCAGGGACCAGACCCCAAGGCCCAGTCCCAGGGACCAGACCCAGGGCCCAGGCCCAGACCCAGACCCAAAGGCCATCATACACAGCCTGTTTCTGTGAGATTTATTGCTGTGGATTCTGTGATATGTTCAGACACACCGCTTATTACTGTGAGTTTTATTGCTGTGGATACTGTGATAAGCTAATACACACTGCACATTACTGGGAGTTTTATTGCTGTGGTGCTATGTTATGTCCTTTTTTTTGAAGGGGGAGAAAAGCTGTTAGAGGTTGAGGGGGGGGCCCTGGGGGGCCCCATCGTGAGGTTTAGTAAGGGGCCCCATCATTTCTGATGGCTGCCCTGCTTCTTATTAATCATTATTTTACTGCACCATGATGTATTTTTGTATCTCCTTATAGAGTCTACTCCGCCAATTTGTTGTCTTTTCTACTGGTTATTAGCGTCCACGGGAGGAAACGCTGGGGGAGATTTACTCGACAGATACGTATTGTATTTTATATTCTTCTTGTGATCTCACGATCGTTCTTTATTTAGGTACTGTCTGTGGGCCTATGACATGCGCCATCAACAAATATGTGGCGTATGTGTTCACCCTTTATTGGTGTACACATAAGATCCATACGAGGGGAAGTCACTGCATGTATGAGAGGCAAGCAGTCATGTTCGTCATCTTCTGGTGTGTTACGTAACCTAAGTAGGCTGTTTAGCGCATGTATGGGACCTGAGGTAGGTTATGAGTACTTGACAGTCAGGTTTTGTGTGGCTGTAAGGATTATCTCATATCCTGAGAGTCGTTGTGCGGTCACATGTTGTGTGGTAAGGTTGTTCAGCACCTTCAGTACATGATGTGGTGTATGCAATACAGTATCATGTGATAATGTAATGGCTTGTGCGGCTTCTACAGCCATTGCAAATGCTGCTACAGCTCTTAAGCATGCTGGCATACCTTGTAATGGGAGAGGCAACACCTTTGAGATGAATGCAGTCGGCCTGAGAACACCTCCATGAACCTGGCCAGTACCGCCGCCATGGCTGTACAATCTTCTCGACAATACAGGTGAAAGGGTACATGATAATTGGGAAAACCTAGAGCAGGAGCGGATGACAGCAATACCTTTAACATTTCATATGCGGCGCACATGGACTCATCCCAGATCAGCGTATCTGGTGCGTCCTGCTTTGTAGCCTTACGCAAAATATTGTCATAGAGGGAGCAATCAGGAATCCAGTGTCTGCAGAAATTGACCATACCTAGAAAGATCATCATGTCTGTTTTGCTCGTGGGCTGGGCCAGCTGTGAAAGAGCTTCTATACGAGAGGTGGAGACATGCCTCTCACCTGGGGAAAGCGTGAAACCCAGGTATGTGACCTTTGCCTGGCAATACTGCAATTTTGACAAGGAAACCTTATGTCCCTCTTTTACCAGGTGCACGAGCAGGGCTGACGTATCCTGCTTACATGCATCTGCATCTGGGCTACAGAGCAACAAGTCATCCGCATACTGCAATAGGACTAAACCAGATGGCGGCGCCCACTCTTTGAGGGTCTCACGGAGAGCTCTGCAATAAGCAGCAGCCGAATCAACAAAACCTTGCGGAAGTCGCTTCCAGCAAAATTGTGCATCCTCAAATGTGAAGGCTAACAAGGGCTGTGTCTCACTGTACACTGGTATAGAAAAGAAGGCATTGGACAGGTCTAGGACTATGAACATTGTAGCTGTAGCAGGTATGGATGTGAGTAGTGACTGTGCATCAGGGACAATGGGGGCTATGGGGATAATAACCTTGTTCAAGGCTCTGAAGTCTTGGGAACAGGATTTACTGGCGTGTTGTAGGGTGATACTATTGGTCTCAGGATACCAGCTTCTAGGAATCTATGGATTAATTCTCTAATGCCTTCTGTTTTAGCTGGTCCTAGAGGGTATGGTTTTTGGTATACTGGTCCTGCACCAGGTTTGAGTGTAGCTCTGAAAGGTGTACAGTCAATCAGTCCTACATCATATGAATGTTCTGCCCATATGGTATGTAGCGCTGTGTTTAATTCCTTATTGTGGCAGTACCTATTTTTGGCCACCGGAGGGAGACAAGCGCAATGTGAGACACTGAATATTACATTAGGACTACATTTCCCGGCATGCTTTGGGAACGGACACAGGAAGTGGGTGGGACACAGAGACTTACATCCTGAGCCTCGTGGAGAGAGCTGGCAGAGCGCGCCAGGGAGTGAGAGAGACAAGACACAGTGCTGCAGAATGTAACAGTGTCCAGGCCGGAGCGCAGGTGCGGCCTAACGGAGTTACAGATCGGGTTACTCAGCCTTACCAAATGGAGACCCAGTGATCCACAAGATTACCCAAGCTGCTATTGAGGAAGCCAGAAGACCCCGAGTAAGGAGTACCGCAGGTCGATCAGACTGGGAGAGCAGGCGGTAAGCTGGACAAGTCGCGGCAGGAGCAGAAAGCCAGACAGCGGATCCAGAAGCCAAGAGAGCCCAGTCAATATCGAGCGGAGAGACGTCCTGGGTCCAGCGGAGCCTCAAGTATCTGGCGGATGGGTGAGAGGCCTTCTAGGCCGTTGTAAAAACCAAGAAAGCACGCGGCTGTTTGTTTCCAAAACCACAGGGCCCCAACTTGACTAGTCGAAGATACATCTGGAGAAATTCACTGGCCAGTTGAATAGTGTACCCGGATACCATAACACACACACACACTTACATTCCGGGACACATCCTGTGCGGGACTCACTCCCCAATCACAAAGGGGTTAAAGATAATTTTCATATTTATTTTCCGCTGCGCGTTTCTCGAAATACGAAGCATTGTGTTTTCTTTCCGCTGCGCGTTTCTCGAATTACGAAACATCGTATTTATTTTCCGCTGCGCGTTTCTCGAATTACGAAACCTTGTATTTCTTTTCCGCTGCGCGTTTTCTCGAAATACGAAGCATCGTATTTCTTTTCTGCTGCGCGTTTCCCGCATTACGAAGTACTGTAAAGATATCTACGAACACCGTGTTATTCATTATATGCCATTTATTCTAGTAAACTATATAATTTATAAAATCCACAACGGTGCTGGAGTATATTTATTCCCTAGTGCGGGGAGACTGACCCGAGGTTCAATTTCAGCGGCTCCTCCGGGAGTGAGCGCTACAGGTATATGGTACGTCAGTCAAGGCCTCAGGGATGGTGACTGCAGGGAAATGTAGTGTCCCAGAAGTACGGTCTGGTTGTGTGGTCGTCTGGAAACATGGGTATGGTGATGTGATATCTAAGTCTCCTCATGACCCACATGTGATCTGTATACCTAAGTCACCCAATACGTCACGCCCTAACAAATTCACTGGACATGTGGGGAGGATAGAGAAACTCCGTTTGGTGATTACATTCCTATCGTCATCCCATATGCGTAGGGGTGTGGTTCTTTTGGTTTCAGTCAAGACCACATTGATTCCCATAGAAGGCTCAGCATCCTCCAGGTCACCAGTATACCAGTCACCCAATATGGTAGACGTGGTGGCCCCTGTATAAACCAAGAACGGGATACACTGATCCTCCACTCAGATTTGAATGAGTGGTAGTTCAGTATGGGCATTGGTAATCTGGACTAGGCTGAGGGAGTCTCCTTCCGGGCAGCCCTATTGTCTGTTTTGGGTTTGCCAGTCAATCTAATGTCTGGGTGGTCTGGATTGCAGATCCCTCGTGTCAGTATGTGCTGCATGGTAGGGGCTGGGCTGTTGTGGCGGGTACCCATCCTGTTGTCTCTCTGCCAGTTCTGGACATTGTGCTCGGAAATTACCTACTTTCTTACAATATAATCATGCGTTATCTCACTGCGCATCTTGCCCACCCCTTCTATCTCCCTGGTTATGATATCCTGATCTTCCTCTACCGCTTCCTCTACCTCTCTGCTGCTGTCCACTATTCCAACTTCCTCTATACTGTCCTTGAAACGCTAGCAACATACTTTTGCCATCTTTAACATTCCTCTCGAAACACCCAGCTGCATCTTTGACCTGTAGTGTTCTTTCTATGTCATCAGGCGATTGCATAGGCCAATTATCAACCATTTGCTTGACCAATCTTTGCACATCAGGCAACAGGTTATTCACCAGCGTCTGTACATACATTTCACCTGTTTCACCATCTCTTGTCAATCCACCATCTTCCTTCCAATTCGCACGGAAACGTTTCACAAATCGCGTTACACTTTCATTCTTTTCCTGTTTACAAGCTAGGACAGCAGCCATAGACTTACGGTTACCACGCATCACAATCCATTCAGTTAAAACTGATGCCCACATCTCATCCATCTTAATCTGTGTTCTTAAAGGGTACTCTGTATAATTTGTTACCGCAACGTCAGTAAGTAATGGACACTGGTCCCATCTGAACCTACCATCACACCATTAATAATCATTCTATCGTCTTCTACAGTAAGCCTAAGTCCTTTTGTAGCTCTCTTTAGGTACTGTACTGTGGCTGCAGGTGATTTCACCGGGTCTGGGGCTCCCTTAATTATGTCATTAATGACAGCCATGTCTACGGGGACTATAATCATGTGTTCACCTGCAGACATGAATGGTAACATTTCAGTATACTCAGTTTGTTCCTTCTTTGTCATTGCTGCTATCATTCGTTTATCTGGCTGAGGGAATAAGTTGGGAGCCCCATGTTCCCGTTGAGGATATCGGGTTTGAAGGTTCCCAAACTGGGCAGTCAGTGACTCTACCCCTTCTCCCTCTATGGATTCTTCCTTCCTGTCAATGCTTAGAGGTGCACCCCCTGGTGCTTGTGCTTGTTCTTGAATATGTGCGTAGTCTACTGCTGCTGATTCTGTCACTGGGAGGTGTGCTGTAAGCGGTGTAGCCGCGGCTTCTGCCTGTTCTATCTGACTTGGGTATCTTGGTGCATCTCTATCTCGTAGAAGGCCTGTAGCACGTAGGGCTGAGGCCAGCACTTCTGGCTTTGTAGTGTGTGGAAACAAAGTGGAAGGTGATGGGTACAGGGGTACATATGCTGGTGGTATGGGTGTGGGTGCAGTAGGTATATACTTTATAGGTGCTCTTGTCCCAGGGGCATTGTAATATGGGGCTAACTCAACCCACACCTTCCCACATTACTTCATATACTTCTTGTCCCACTTGAGGTCTCCCGTATACCAAGGGAAAGCAACTCTATCATTCAGACACAAACCTTTAATCATCTTAATATGCCATTCATCCATCGCCCCTTGACCCGGAAACGGGTCTGTGGACATAAGGCTTACCGTCCATGAGTTGAGGAGGTCAGTAAAAGGAATCGTGTAATAGGTACCGGCAATGCGACCTACATATGCAAATGGACTCTCATCTGGAAGCGGCTTGGGATCCTTTGGGGCATTTGTACGATTGCCCGCAGACCTTGGCAGACTCTTACTGGTACGATGCCGGATCTTCGGCTTCTCTCCTTGCGATGATCCATTCTGTAGTGCCTCGAAATCAGGCACTGTCACCTCTTTCTCCCTTTGTTCATTGAAGCTGGAGTTACCCATCTCAACACCTATGTAGGAAACACTACACAAACAAAGTCCACAAAAGCACAATACAGTTCTACAGTATAGTTCTTATACAGCTATACAGTTACAAACACACAAGCACATAAAGCGACATACATCAGAAACATACACATACACAGATGCGTTAATAATTTGCCCCATGCAATTCCCACTCTCCTGTACCAACAACCGCAGCGCGTGTGACTCGGACACACAGAAGAGAGTGTCTTATCTCCCAACTAACTATACTATCACTAAATACAAGCAGAAAACAAATAAAACCTGTGCGTACCTCTTAAATACTTACTCTCGTGCTCCTGCAGCACTGATTAATCACTCTGGGCATACACCGTGCTCCAGATAAGGCAACGTGCTTCCATTAGCAACTACTACAACAATACCGGATAGTGGGCTACGTAGTCGCTCAGTAAGAAGCAGCCCGCAACCCTAAGGGTGGATACATGATCCTACTGAGCAGGTAAAACAGTCAAAAAAGACCAGTAACTTACCCAATCACAGAATCCCACTTCTGACACCAAAACTGTTAGTATCTCCTGACACCTATCTGCGACACATCTCCTTCATATGCGGCCGGAGTCACAACGATCGATCAGAGAATAAAAGACACGAACGAGTGGTATTTCGTGTGTAATCTATTCTATTGATTTATTCTTGACACAGATCATTTATAGTTTTCACGGGGGAGGATACAGGAAAAGAGAAGGGAAGGATTAGGGAGGACACAAGGAGGTACAATATTGGGTGAGACGCAGTTCACCAATCATGAACATACATGGCTTGGATAAAGTATATCAAGGTATAAAAAAAGCCAGGGCTTAGGTTATTCAGCAATGAAGCCCATCACCTCACGTAGCAAGTTATCAATTAACAGTGGTCAAGCCGGCCTGAACTATTCTTTATGAACAAATCAATACTTCTGTTGAATCTGCCGGGTTAGTTGATGTTAAGTAAATACTGCTATGCGCAGAAATAATCAAGGTACAGAATAACAGAATTAGCTGAAACAGCAAAATAAGAAAACCATCATTAAAAGCAGAATCAGGAATATGAGCAAGAGGCCTACATACAGAGGAAAGACCAGACTAGATTAATGGTCAATGTTATCAGACACTCAGTGGGATAATTAGCAGAATTAATATCTAACACCTGCACTCTTCCACAATACCACAGAAGGGTTACTGTATGATGGCACTTGCTGGCCTGGCACCAAAGGCACAATATTTGGGTGCACTGATGCTTTTACCAGATTTATATCTTTTTAATATAGGACCGCATGGTCCACCCCTGCACTCTTCCACAATACCACAGAGGGGTTACTGTATGATGGCACTTGCTCAATAAAACTCTAACTATCAGAAGCAACATCCCAACACAAGATAGTTATCTGCCACCTCCACTCCCAGGGGCCCCCTCTGCTACGTCGGATTTTACATGATATTTCAATAAATTCTAAACTTTTATGGAACAAGTCCTCGAGTGCCTCCCTCCACCTATATTTTATATATATATATATAAGTCCCGATACTAAGCCCAATCACGCCAACTCCTGAGCAATAAGGACCTGAGTGCAATATCCCAAAGATACGTATAGCACAGAACAAATAGGGTAGCACATGAGGATTTTTGTAAATAAAAGCAGAAAAATTTATTGAGAATACATACTAAAATACGGTTCCTGTCCTCTTGACCGACGTTTCGGCCCTTCAAGAGCCTTTAACAAGGTTTACAGGTACAAAATGCTAAACATACTATATACATGTAAGACAAAAAAGCTCACTCAATAGTTGCGCGTTGTCTTGTTGTCTTGGTGGATGCTGGACCTCTTGAATTGGCAGTGTCACGAGCATCGATTAAGTTTAATGAACCTAAAGTAGGGATGTGCGTTTCGGGTTTCGGAATTTCGGAATTTTCACAAAATTTCCCGATTCGTGTTTTCGGATGCGGCTGATTTTCCAAAAATTTTTAAATCCGAAAAGTTTTCCGAGCCGAAACGAAATATTTTCGGAATTTTCGAATGGACTTGAAATGTGTCAAATTGAAATTTATTTTCGCTCTATTCATGATTTCGGTTCCATTCGTGATTTCGGTTCCATTTCGGTAATTCTGGACATCGTATATTTAGCTATTACCGGTTATATCACTGATTCTGTAAATTTTGTATTTGTAAATGCATATCACTTGTTTTTTTTGTTTCCAATGATCCGATAATTCTGTCGATACGATAATTCGTAAACGAGTCGGATCCGATTCGTCCGCGGGTCGCGCATGCGCGCGCGGATGTCATAACTTTATTGAGCCATTTTTGTAGAGAGTTTTGACAATTGCCAAAAAATATAGAAATTATTTATCATGGCTGAAGGAAGAGACAGAGAGTCCCATTCGGACACCTCCTCATCTGCTTCCACCCCAGAGACACCCAGGAAGAAGTGGGCCAGCAACATGGCATTTGACGAGATGCTGGAGCTGGTCCGCATCTTTGATCTTAAAGATTATGACTGCCGTAAGGGCCCTTACGGCAGAAAGAATAACGCGCGCAAGAACCGTATCCTAGATAAGCTACGCACCACCATCGCGGAATTATTTGGGAAAGACCGGACGAAGGACCAGCTCCGAAAACGCTGGTCCGACCTCAAGACGCGCGAGCAGGAGCAGCTGAGGCACATCCGGCGTGTCATAGCCAAACGTAAGTGTCATGTTATATTGTAAAGCGCTGAGCAAACTGTTGGCGCTATATAAATCCTGTATAATAATAATAATGTTCTTGCATGTGCTAATGTGCACAGAAATACGTTGATTTATCTAGTCCTTTTTTCATGCAATGTGATTGTGTATAGCTTTGCGTTTTCACGACTCGTCATACATGCATTTTTGCCATAGCTCTTCATTTTTGTGATTTTACGTATTCGTGAAAATTGTGACATTTGATGTATGTAGATGAAGTTACAATGCTGGATTTCTTTTGGCACTGTGTGTACTGTAGTGTGCTGGGGGGGAGGTTGTTGTGATTGAGTGATGCATACGAGATGACCCGCAGCTTGCCCAATATTGGCTCTCCACCTGCGCATCAATAAAAATCTCTTTGTCTCTGCTAAGTGCTAGGATGGGACATGTAGTTCTTCTGAAAGTGCATCCAAACAGAGCCGCGTTCAATACATCCTCAGCAGCTGCTGAATTGTTGCAGTGCAGCGATTCAGTTTGCTACAGCAGTGTCATTATTGAACGCTTTAGATGCAAATTTCAAAACAAAATGGCGGATTTCTGTTGTTTCTGCTATATCCAGTTTTATTAGCAGAAACTGAAAGTGAAACTGAGGCTGAGGCATCTATAAAATAACTAAAAGCAGTCGCACAATGCGTTTTGTACGCACACAACACAAATAATAGTTTTTATTGAATAAACGTAATGTTTACTTCTGAAAAAAATATGTAATTGACCGGTAATATATGTCTATGTGCAGAGGAAATAAATAAATATTTTGTGACTTTAGAACTATGAGATGGGAGTAGTGGTGTGTCAAGCTGGTAGTGCTAGTGGGTAGTGGAGGGGTGTCGCAATACTTTCGGCAATATATTGTATAGATATACCATTTTTTCCAGTCTGCATTATTTACGTGTTATTTTTTGGATTTGCAGAAGACAGGAAGAAGGCAGCATCTGCCCCGGCGGGCACCAGTGCCCCAGTGGAGGAGGAGGAGGAGCCACGGGCGACCACCAGTGCTGGTATATACTGTTTTATTTGCAATGACTTTTGGTCAAAAATAAATCAGTTTTGTTGTTTACTGTATTTTTATTCTTTAATTTCTTAGATATAGCACCGGATGAGATGCTGACGGTGGTGGAGGGAGGAGTCGGAGGAGGAGGAGTCGGAGCCTCAGGAGGCCGCCAGCACTGGTATATACTACTGTTATTTTTTTCAAGACTTTCAGTCAAAAATAGAAACCTGCTTTACTGCTGTATTTTCCTTCTTTCATTTATGGATATATAGAAGGAGAAGCCAGACCGGACACATCATCCAGCATTAGGCAAATTAACCGGATGGCGATCGGCGAGCTACGCCTGGCTGTAACAACTATTGATTCCATCCAGAACTGCTCCAGGAACTGCGGGAGCACATAAGCAATGCCACTGACATCCTGGAGCGGCAGTGAGACCAGTGGCAGCCTCCTCCCGAAATGTAACCGGAATGTGCCTGAGCTGCTCCTGCTCGCGTGCCTTGAGGTCGGACCAGCGTTTTCGGAGCTGGTCCTTCGTCCGGTCCTTCCGAACAGCTCCAGGATGGTGGTGCGTAGCTTGTCAAGGATACGATCCTTGCAGGTGTTATTCTTCCTGCCGTAAGGGCCCTTACGGCAGTCATAATCTTTGTAATCAAAGATGCGGACCAGCTCCAACATCTCCTCAAATGCATAATTATCTCAAGTGAACCAATATTCTGAACAAGATGTTCGCCTGGCTTACAATGGCGGCCATCTTCCAGTCTATTTCCACTACACTATGTTTGTTTGTGCCCCTGTTGGGCAGTTTGCCATCCTTGGCATGTTCCCTTCCCTTCCCCATGTTGTAAATAAATTTTCTATTTTTTCTATATTTTCCTGTTTGTGTGCGTTGCTTTCCTTACTTAATAAGTTAGTATGTATTGCTTGGTTTCCACACTGTTAAAATTATATGTACATAAATGTATTGACATTTCTATGGACCTTTGTCATAAATTTGTCAACATATTTGTGGCCATGAATTGTGACTGTGCACATTCTACACTTCCTGCCTGGCCAAAAAATGTCACACACTAACACAACCTTGTTGTACTGCCTTGAGATTTGATTACGACGTGGCCTGGTTTTGTTAAGTTTAGGCGATGTCACAACAACACGGATGTTTGTCCACAGTCACATTCATTGTATACCAAGAATTATCAAAAAAATATTGATGGCAGCACTGCGTGAAGTCTTCTCTGACACAACCCAAAGATCCTTAGTGCGGCTCAGGTCTAGTTTATTTGTCCCTGTTTGCAGCTTCACGCAACACCTCCTCCCAGCTATGAGCTCTCTCTCTCCACCGCTGCCCGCTAAGACGCTGCCCGCCAACATGGTCACGTCTTTGCAGGAAGACAACAGCGTGGGGGAACGGCAGCTGCCGACAGTCCAAGACCTCGTCACAATGACGTCAGTTCTGGAGTTAACCCCTAACTGTGACCAATGGTGGAGATAGGGGGTTCATTGGAACCCCCTATCTCCCGATCCGCGGAGCTATCGGTTGGTTAATGTTTGGTATCTTTGGATCGACCAGAGCATGGCCTTTCCAACAATACCAAACATGACAATGTTAAAAATTCTAAAAAAATATAAAAAAAAATAAACAGGTGTTTTGTTTTGTTAATGCAGCAATATTGTTCCCATTTCAATTATAATGTGAACAATGATGCTGCACTAAGGATTTTTGTATGGTGTGCGTTTGTTAAAAATAGTGTAATTTTCACCCAAAAAAATATAACAAGTCCCCTTTTCAATTTTTTTTAACAAACGCAACTCATAAAATATAACCGCAAACACTCGCATGTTAAAATGTGAAAAAAACACTTTACACCTTGTAAAACAAACATTTAAAATTCTAATTTTATTGCATTTTTTGTTATAATATATAGACAGGACATGACGCATACATATGATAATGATATATTATGAATCATCTGCCGAGTCTGCCGGAAGAACGATATATAACATGTCTGGGTCATATTATAAAAGAAGGCTTCAAAAAAACGCGTTTAAACAAGAGGAGCGAAACTGTTAAAAATTAGCTCAGCAGCAGACCGCAGTGCCGCACACAGGCGTGAAGGGAAGCCGTGAAATGCCTCAGCAGCGAAAGGGTTAATTATTTTTTTGTCTGTTTTAAATCATTTTATTTTTTTATTTTTTTTCATTTCAGATCATTTTGATTAACTATTTTTCCGTTTTAAAACCTTTTTGTTCTGGTTTTTATTTTTAAAGTCAGACCATTCAGGTCAGTTTAGCGTTTTTTAAATCATTTGTTCCTTGGCTTTCATACCATTTTTTTAATGTGATTAAATAAAGTTGTGAAATGTATATTCATAAAAAAAAAAGGATCTTTATTTAATAAAAAAAAAACACGATAGAATCGCAGAATTATCGTATCGACAGAATGAATTATCGGATCCGAAAAACAAACCAAAAATTTTTATAAAAAAAATATATAAAGTATAAAAAAGTAAACCATAGTAGTTTACATCAAAACGAATAGAGTTAGACAGCTTTGAAACGAGGAGAACAGACGTTCCGAAAAAAAAAAGAACATTTCCGAAATCACGACAAGTCGATACAAAAAACGAGCAAAGTGACACGAAAATACGAAAAATGGTCGATATTCCGAAGAAATCACGAAAAGGCGATACAAAAAACGAGCAAAGTGACACGAAATACGAAAAATGGTCGATAGTCCGAAACAAAAAATGTACACGAAAAACGAGTCGAGCCGAACCGAATCGAAACAGAAATCGGTCAAAACGAGCCGAATCGAAAAGTTTAAACATCCGAACAAATCGAACCGAACCGGGAAAAAAAAAAAATCGGTGCACAAGCCTACTTTTCCCTGGTAAAAAAGCACTGAGTAATAGTAAACATAAATTACGCATATAATACACATATTTTATAGGAGTAATATACACATTACATTACACACATATTGCATATATAATACATACATTTTACGCACATAATATACACGTTACATTTATATTATTATTAATCTTTATTTATAAAGCGCCAGCATAATCCGCAGTGCTGTACAATGGGCACAGGGTTACATTCACAATGAGGGAGAACAGACATGAGACATAATAAAAACATAGGAATGGACGACCCTGCCTGTAGGATAATTGCCCTACTGATACAGCACTTTATACAAGTGCTCAGCCAGACACCCCGTGAGCTTACAATCTAAAGGACAAAGGTAAGTGAAACACACGGGATATTACACATATAACACACACATTACGCACTTTAAGAGGTTAATAGTATCAGGCTTCCAGGCATATCTACTTTTAGTATTAATGACTTTCCGGCCCTGTGTACTCACCATCAAGAAGAAAGCTGTGTGACCCCAAAATCCACAGAACAGACCCCAGAATAAGGCAGCGTTCTGCTGGGTTCATTGTGTTTTTCTGCGCCTTCGCATTTCTTTGCTGCTTTAATAATGATTTCTGGTTGTGGCTGAGAACGAGGTGAACTATCACTGGGGAACAGGAGTTACTGCAAAATTTCTGTATTTTCTCCTCCAGGTAAAATGCATTTTTTTTTAAGAAAGAAAACAGGTGTGATGTAATTATTGGAATTTCCTGTTGTTTCTCCGAGCAAAATGAGACAGAGAGACTGAACCGAACACAGACAGGGTAATTCAAAGAGATCCGAATTGCTGGAGAAAGGTAAACGAACGCTGAAAATCAGTGTTCTGTTACCTTTCTTGGCCATTCGGCTAGCCCACCGAGCTCCCCAGTGCACTCCTTTTCTGACATAACCCAAATCCTTAGTAATTTGGTAGCTCAAAAAGCAAAAAAGTGAACTGCTGGTCCTCGGCAATTTTAATGTTGACTGGCTGAATCCTAAAAACAATTATTATTATTATTCTTTATTTATAAAGTGCCAGCATATTCCGCAGCGCTGTACAATAGGCACAATATAGACAGGGTTACAATACATTGAACAACATTTGACAAACAGTACAGGAGAAGATGAGGGCCTTATTCCCATAGGAACTCACAATCTAGGAGGGTTGGGGTTGGAAACAGGAGGAGAGGACTGTAAGGTGAGAGTGATTGATGGTCGCGTCAGTGAGTTGGGTGGTAGGCTTCCCTAAATAGGAACATTTTAAGGAGCGTTTGAAGGAAGAGAAGTTAGGGGAAAGTCTGACAGTACGAGGGAGAGCGTTCCAGAGAGTGGGGGCTGCGCGTGAGAAATCCTGCAGTCTATCATGGGGAGAGGTGATGCGGGGAGAATATAGGCGCAGGTCACTGTTTGACCTTAGGGAGCGGGCTGGGGTGTATTTGGTGATTAGTGAGGACAGGTAGTGGGGAGCTGAGTTAGTGAGGGTTTTGTAGGTAAAGATAAACACTGCTCCCAGTTTAAGGCTTTCCAGTTAACAGAATTAATCTCCTCCCCCACTCACATTAATATGAAAAGTCTTAACCATACCTTGCTGGACTGGATTCTCTCCTCATGTCCTTATAGAATACAGGAGGCAGGTGTTCTCGCTAATAGCTTCAGTGATCACTGTCTAGTGTACTGTGTGTGCAAAATAAAGGCCACAAAATCTCCCCCAAAGGTAATAATCACCAGGTCCTTCAAGAAATTTAATCTTGAATCCTTCCTAAATGATCTCAAATGGCTCACGTGGTACAGGCTAAACCTAATCCCAGACCTGGACTGTGCAATTGAATACTTTCAGTCAGAGCTCCTGCAAGTCTGGAATGCCCGTGCCCTGCTGCGTAAAGGGCTAGTCAAAGTCAAAGGGGCACATCTCCCCTGGGTACAGCTGACCTCACACACATGTACCAGCTTAGAGATTCACTCTGGTCAAAGTTCAAGAGTATTGGATCCATGAACAATCACTGTGAATACCGAAAATGGCAGAATGCATGCACAAAGCAAACAAAAATGGCCAAAGCCCAATACTTCAATGAAAATCTAAACAGTAACATATCAAACCCGAGAAATTTTTGGAAAATCATAAATAACATACAATCGCCCCTGTCCACTCCCAACCAGCTGCTGTCAAAGTAAACAACCAAACCCTGCAACACCCCCTAGATGTAGCAAATGCCTTTAATAACTATTTCGTAGGATGTGTCAAGACCCTGATTGCTAAGCTAGCAATTGAAACACATTCAGAAAGGCAGCACACAAGTCAGATCCTTCCAACTGTGCAAAAACCCTATCAAAGGGTAATTCAGTTTTAGACCGGTGCCTGCCAGTGCCATTACTAAACTTCTCTGTAACCAAAAAATGAAACAAAAGTCAGGACCTGACCAAATCCCAGCAATGCTGCTGAAAATCAGCACACCGGCAATTGCAAAACCTGTCGCAACCCTAATCAATGAATCACTTGCGACTGGATATATACCCAAACTCTGGAAGACTGCGAGAGTGGTACCTATCCATAAAAAGTGGAGACAATACCTTGGTATCCAACTACCGTCTGATATCACTGCTTCCTGTAATGTCAAAAATTCTGGAAAAATGTGTTTACACTCAATTACGCGATTACTATCAGTATTGGAACTATTTAACACCAGATCAATCCGGCTTCCGTCCAAATCATTCAACCACAACTGCCCTTTTAAAAGTTTCCAATTATATCCAGGCTGGTATGGAACAAGGAAACCTAACTGGAGCATCTTCCTTGATTTTGCCAAGGCCTTTGACACAGTAGACCATGGCATCTTATTACAAAAACTTAAAAACTCTGGTATTGGTGATCACACGCTAACCTGGTTTCAATCATATGTGTCTGATCGGTCGCAATGTGTGTCCATTTCTGACAGCACTTCCCTCCCCCTCCCAGTCACGTGCGGTGTACCCCAAGGCTCGATACTCGGCCCCCTGCTATTTACAATATTCATAAATGATCTGCCCAATGTCTGCAAAGTAGATATGTGCACAGCACAAAATTTCATTTTGAACTAATGGATTAGTCCTAAAATGCAATTTATTTAGTTGCTAAAGAAATTCGTTTTCAGTTCTTTAGTATGAAAACTAATTTCATCCATCCGAAAACCAGTGGATACAATTACTATTGTAGTGGCTCCTCAGAGGGTTGAGATTGCTGCTTGTTACAGTATCTCTCACTCTCAGCACAATGTGTCAGGCAAAGCTGTTACAGTAACTGACTGCTGCTCATCACAGCGTTCAGACTTTCCGTAAAACTAGTAAATTATATTTTTATATATATGAGGTTAGAACAATATTATTTCCTTGTTTTACTGAAACTCTGAGCGCTGTTACAGTCAGTAACAGCTAAGCCTGATACATTATACTGAGAAATAATATAACAAGCAGCCGATCTCAGCACTCACAGCCACTGGATTTAAAGGGCTAAAAAAAAGGCTCCTCTCTGTATAATGTATAGAACATCCTCCTGAATTAATTAATGTCCCTCTCTGTATAGAACATCCTCCTCAATTTATACCTTTCTCTGTATAATGTATGTAACATCCTCCTGCATTAATACCCCTCTCTGTATAATGTATTGAACATCCTCCTGCATTAATTAATGCCCCTCTCTGTATAGAACATCCTACTGCATTGGTATGTGGAGGGTGCAGAACTTCGGAATGCAATGCTTATCCAGCTCAGGAGAGAGAACTTTTATTTAAACTTTGCATCTCTGTGGGGGAGACACAGGAATATAAAAGCAGGGGAGAGGAAAAATATTAACGTAAATCAGTCTGAAAGCTCAGAGAAGAGATGACTGGTGCAAATTATTTTTATAATAAAATAAAGCATTTTAAATCCAGGGAAAACATTCAAATAAATCACACTGAAGGCTCATAATGACAGAGTAACTGTGATAGCTGGATACTAAATGCATCAGACGTAAAAAAAAAAACTTTATAACAAGCAGCACTGGGAGAGGAGAGGGACTTTATATAAACGTGTATTATAGAGGAGGAAAGGGGGATAGTGCTCCTGTATAATATACCAGCGCTGCTTGTTATAAAGGGGGTTTTACTGTCCAGCCCTCCTCTGTCATTAGCTTTCAGTGTGATTTATTTGAATGTTTTTCTTCTCCACCTGCTTTTTTCATCTTGTCTGCCTCATAGACATGCAAGGGTTAAGTAAAGGATTCCTCTCCTGTGCTGACTGTCTGTGCTGCGAGTGAGTATTCTGGAGCTCTATCACTGTCTGAGTTTTGGGTAGGGGTCAGGAAGGATTACACATACAAACCTTTTCTGTAGCTTTGCGATGTTGTGCTCTTCATTGCTGGTCTCCTTCACTCAATGTAATATCACAAAAAGGACTGAAACTAAAATGTAGTGCATTTTATTTTAGTTTCTTTCGTTTTTTGTACTGAGCAGTTTCGTATCTCTGGAGTCATACTAAAACTAAATTATCCCAAAATTCTGACTAAATCGTTTTAGTACTAAACCGAATGCACATGTCTACTGCAAAGCCTCAACTGTACACATGTACGCAGACGACACTGTAATCTATACCAGCAAACCAGATCTCCCACAGCTGGAGGCCGTGCTGCAAGAATAATTCACAGAGGTAGAAAAGTGGATCAAAGATAACAAACATTTTCTAAATGCTGACAAAACTGTTACAATTCTCTTTGGAACAGCACCTAAACTACACAAATTGCAAACACCCCATCTATGTGTCAGGACAAAATCAAATGGCACGCTGACCACAGTCACTTCTCTCAAATACCTAGGTATGTGGTTAGACCCAAATCTATCTTTTGGCCCCCACTTCAAAAAACTTTCATCTAAACATTACCCCAAACTAGGTGCCCTGTACAGAAACAAATCCTGCCTGAGCACCGCGGTAAGAAAGCAGATTGTACAACAAATGCTTATGCCAGCTATTGAATACGGAGATGTAGTGTATGCAGCTGCCCCGCAAACACACCTTCATAAACTTACCACATTGTATAACTCATTCTGCCGCTTTGTGCTACAATGTAACTACATGACCCACCATTGTGACATGTTAAAAGAGCTAAACTGGCCATCAATGGAATCTAGACGCACCCTTCACCTTTCCAACCTGGTGTTTAAGAGCTTTTCTGGGAAGCTACCACCCTACCATAATAGACTGCTTCCCACAGCATGTTCCCTCATCCTATAACCTCCGATCCAGGACCAGCACCTTACTTGCAATACCACAATACAAAAAGACAGCGACTCGATCCTCATTTTCCTACAGAGCACCACAATTATGGAACAACCTCCCAGACGCCATCAAATCTTCCTCCAGTCTAAAGTCCCTTAAGAGCTCCCTATTAACATACCTCAATACGGAATGCACCTGTAAACATGTAACATAGTGACTATATACAGAATGCACCTGTAAACATGTAACACAGTAACTATATTTCCTACATATTTATTTTCTGTTAATCTGTATTTGTTTTGTGTTAATATCTTGCATTTTACTACTTTGTATTTCTGTAACCATGTTCTTGAACCCAGGACATACTTGAAAACAAGAGAAATCTCAATGTATCCTTCCTGGTAAAATCCTTTATAAATAAATAAATAAAATCCAGAGAGCAGGCAATTCGCCAAATCCTGATGAATTGCCTGCACATACGGTGCCTGTTCGAGGGCAGTGAATCACCATAAAAAGCAATGCTTCGTCTGTTCAGAGAACACAAACCAGCAGTCAAAGGTTCCTGAAATGCTCTGCCATTCGGTGGTTTCATACGGCAGGTTTATTCAGGCGAATCCCATAGGCTTCAATGTTAAAAATATTCCTGTTTTAATTCAATATCTAATAAACCGTTCATTATAAAATTCTGCAGTAAAGAGTCTCTTTATTTATAGATTTTTTAGGATATTTTAATCATTTTTCTGGATTTTTCTCTTTTTTTAAAAAATTCAGTTTTTTTTAAGTTTACTTATTTTTTCTGTAACAGCCCTTTTTATTATCATTCATTGGATTTTATATGTAAATTTCAGACATTTTCATTCAGTAGTTTCTTTGCAAACAGCGTTTCACTTTTCAAACATTCAAGCAAACTGTTTTCCTAATTTATTCACTGCCTTCGTCTGAGGTGTCGGCTTTTTCCGGCGGCTGCTCTGCGCTGTGATCGGCTCCTGCTCGGGTTTTTCCGGCGTTTTCAGCGGGTTAATCCAGATGTTTTTGCTGGTTTTCGGCGTGCATTCGCCGGGTTTTGCAGTTAGTTTTTGTCAGGTTTGCAGTGACCTTTCCCTGCAATTCGGGGACCCTGTGGTGCTTGCTGAATACACTGCAGGGTCGCCGAAATGGAATCGGCAAAATGAACCAAATTGAAGAGAACGAAAAAACAGCGAACATGCGGTGACTTTTCGATTCTCTTTGAATTACCCTGAGAGTGACACACAATGACAGACACAGTCTGCGAGCAGCACCTGGCAGCCCGTGCCCTCCTGATCTGCTCTTCTCACCATGTGCGTTGCCAGTGAAAGTGATGACCTGCTGTCAAACACATTCAATCTGATTAATTAAGGACTGGATTTAATTTAGCTCAATATCTGAATCTGCTGCTTTTTTCAGCCATTATTTTGATTCAGGGGTTTAATTAAGGTAATATGGGCATTTCAGTTTCCCATTAAAATTTCAGCTAAGATATCATCAGACTAATGTCGACTTGATTCTTGTTAATGTGCTCTCCGTCACCCCGTCACCCCGTTTACCCAAACTTTGCCCAGGACATTGGGGGGTAGAACTTAACATTTCTTTATTTTGCTAGCAGGACTGTGCGAGATGGGTTAAACTAATTCTAAAACTAGCCCAGGTTATTCTTTCTCTCCAGATAATTGGAGGAAATTCTTTCTTTGCTTTGTAAGGATTGTCTTTAACTTCATGAGAGACAAACTCCCATTGTTACGAGAAGCAAAATAATTTTTACTCTCGAACATCTGATGGGAAAATGCAATTTAAACTAAAATAATTGATTATTCCCGAAACCTAACTGCTAAGGTCAGGGAGAACGAAACCTACACAAAGAAAACCAGTTATGTCCAGATGGGCAATTAAAATCAATTAAGAATTAAAATAAGTCATATTATTTATTTTAGAGCAAGACTGCCATCTTGTGACCGAAATCCATAATGAAAAGCGGTCTAAAATTCATTTTCAAGATATGCACCTAAAAATGATTTGCCCAGCCGAGGGAAAGGCATAGATTGAGATTAAACTGATAAAGGACTTAGAGACACACGCATGATAAATAAAAAGAAGGGCAGAAGGAAACGCACGAGGAGGACTCTCAATACCACTTTGAGATACTCATTATCCTGATATCACTACTCACTCTTACTGCACGCATTGCATTCTTTACAACTTCCATAGAAGCCACCTTCTTGCACACAAAACCCCCAAAACAAAGATCGGAATTCAACTATCTAGCACCATAGGCTAGCCATGAGGCAGAGGAGAATTTCTGATCGGTCTTCTGTTACACTATTATTATTATTCTTTATTTATAAAGCGCCAGAATATTCCGCAGCACTGTACAATGGGCACAGTATAGACAGGGTTACAATACATTGAACAACATTTTCACAAACCAGTACAGGAGGAAACGAGGGCCCTATTCCCTTGGGAACTCACAATCTAGAAGGGTTGGGGTGGAAACAGGAGGAGAGGACTGCAAGGTGAGAGTGATAGACTGCTAGGTGAGAGTGATGGACTGCAAGGTGGGAGTGATGGACTGCAAGGTGAGAGTGATGGACTGCAAGGTGGGAGTGATGGACTGCAAGGTGGGAGTGACGGACTGCAAGGTGGGAGTGACGGACTGCAAGGTGAGAGTGACAGACTGCAAGGTGAGAGTGATAGACGGCAAGGTGAGAGTAATGGACTGCGAGGTGAGAGTGATGGATTGCAAAGTGGGAGTGATGGACTGCAAGGTGGGAGGGATGGACTGAAAGGTGAGAGGGATGGGCTGCAAGGTAAGAGTGATGGGCTGGTTGCATCAGTGAGATGGGTGGTCAGCTTCCCTAAATAGGAATATTTTAAGGGAGCATTTGTAGGAAGAGAAACTAAGAAAAAGTCTGTCTGTACGAGGGAGAGAGTTCCAGAGGATAGGGGCGGAGCTACATCTTAATGCTGGAAGCTAATATTAACTCCGTAATTCACATAGAGGGTATAAATGCTGAAATCAAAGTCCCACCTACTCAGTTCCAGATTCTGTGATTGGTAAGTATAGAAAGGGATATTGATTTAAATGATTAATCATTACAGCATTTTATACCGACTCTAATCAATTCGCAGATAATTAATAACTCGGAAGTATTACAGTGATAGGGTTCTATGTTTTATGGCAACATATCAATCCAGTGAAAACCTGGTAATTGTGAGTTGCGATTAATAAACTGTTAAGTGCATGCTTTGATGTGTTTGATGTGTTGACATATAAATATACTTTGAAAATGTTTAGCAATAAACATACGCTTTCTTGGCATTCGACTGGCTGTGAGTAATATATATGCTTGATATAAATTCAAATGATAAGATAAGATCATTATCTGAGAGTCACAAACTAGATAAAAATGTTAATATATAAATATATATATACTCGAACTGGATTGGAGCCCCACACGTGTATATAAAATAACAAATGTATTAATCAAATATTAAAATGACAGACGTATCGGCTCAAGTGTGAGCCATTATCAAGGTTACATACACAAAAGAGCATAACACCTATATACAAACTGAAAGATTAAACTCACCAATCCACTGATAGATGCCGGCCCACCTGTACATGAAACTCATTAATTCTAAGTGCTGGCCGATCTTACGTCACTGCGTGTGACCTCACACACGCCCAACGTGTTGGGTTGCTAAGGAGATCAATGTTACCAAAACAATCACTGAAACGAATATCTGAAAGCAATCATGGAGGAATACAAAAAAGAGGGGGAAAAAAGGGGGGAAAGAAAAAACAGAATCAAAAACATGAAAAAGAAGTGATATACATGTAATAATATAATATACACAAAGTTTGCTGAAAATAAATACCATATTGGATCTGTCTGTCAGACAAAAAGCAAGAATAAGAATTATATTCATTAAGACCTCGTGGGGTGAGTGTCTCTAACATCTTGATGCAAAATTATTCACGCTGTAATAGCTTTTGCGATTTATTCCCTCCCCTGCGAAGAGGGGGAACATGATCGATACCAATGAATCTAAGAAAGGGTAAACCATGTTCACAAAGTAGAAAATGTTTAGCCACGGGTTTGTCCGTGTGGGCGTCCCTATAGACAGTGTTGATTGCAGAGCGGTGTCCACGTATTCGATCCCGTAATGTAAGGTCAGTTTTTCCAACGTAGCCCAAACCGCAGGGGCGTGTGATCAAGTAAATAACAAATTGGGTCTGACAAGTGATCCGGTGTTTGATGCTAAACCTTCGTCCTGAATGTGGATGAACAAATGAAATTCCAGCTTGCATATGACTACAAGTGACGCATCCCAAGCATTTAAAGCACCCCAGCTTATTAATTTTAGTCACCGTAGATTTGTCGACGATATTTTTCTGATTTGCGATGGTGATGACACTTCTTTTCAATCTTTAGTGAGACACATCAATGGATTGGACACACCGGTTAAAATTACAGCAAACTCCAGCACACAATCCATCTCCTTTTTGGATGTTGAGGTGTTCCGTACAGGCACCACGTTTGAGTATTTATCCATTTGAACCGGCACCGTGGCATTGTTATTTCCATTCGATTTGGATTACAAGGTTGCTGCTGGGACACTGTTATATATATATATATAGTCAGGTCCAGAAATATTGGGACATGGACACAATTGTAACATCTTTGGCTCTATACACCACCACAATGGAGATGGAATGAAACAAACACAATGTGCTTTAACTGCAGACTGTCAGCTTTAATTTGAGGGTATGTACATCCAACTCAGGTGAACGGTGTAGGACTTACAGCAGTTTGCAGATGTGCCCCCACTTGTTAAGGGACCAAAGGTAATGGGACAGAATAATAATCATAAATCAAACTTTCCCTTCTTAATACTTGGTTACAAATCCTTTGCAGTCAATCACAGCCTGAAGTCTGGAACACATAGACATCACCAGACGCTGGGTTTCATCCCTGGTGATGCTCTGCCAGGCCTCTACTGCAACTGTCTTCAGTTCCTGCTTGTTCTTGGGGCATTTTCCCTTCAGTTTTGTCTTCAGCAAGTGAAATGCAGCTCAATGGGATTCAGGTCAGGTGATTGACTTGGCCATTGCATAACATTCCACTTCTGTCCCTTCAAAAACTCTTTGCTTGCTTTTGCAGTATGCTTTGGGTCATTGTCCATCTGCACTGTGAAGCGCCGTCCAATGAGTTCTGCAGCATTTGGCTGAATGTGAGCAGATAATATTGCCCAAAACACTTCAGAATTCATCCTGCTGCTTTTGTCAGCGTCACATCATCAATAAATACAAGAGAACCAGTTCCATTGGCAGCCATACATGCCCGCGCCATGACACTACCACCACCATGCTTCACTGATGAGGTGGTATGCTTAGGATCATGAGCTGTTCCTTTCCTTCTCCATACTCTTCTCTTCCCATCACTCTGGTACAAGTTGATCTTGGTCTCATCTGTCCATAGGATCTTTTTCCAGAACTGTGAAGGCTTTGTTAGGTGTTGTTTGGCAAACACTAATCTGGCCTTCCTGTTTTTGAGGTTCACTAATGGTTTACATCTTGTGGTGAACCCTCTGTATTCACTCTGGTGAAGTCTTCTCTTGATAGTTGACTTTGACACACATACACCTACCTCCTGGAGAGTGTTCCTGATCTGGCCAACTGTTGTGAAGGGTGTTTTCTTCACCAGGGAAAGAATTCTTCATTCATCCACCACAGTTGTTTTCCGTGGTCTCCCGGGTTTTTTGGTGTTGCTGAGCTCAACGGGGCATTTCTTCTTTTTGAGAATGTTCCAAACAGTTGTTTTGGCACACCTTATGTTCTTGCTATCTCTCTGATGGGTGTGTTTTGTTTCTTCAGCCTATTGTTGGCTTGCGTCACTGATAGTGACAGCTCTTTGGATCTCATCTTGAGAGTTGACAGCAACAGATTCCAAATGCAAATAGCACACTTGAAATGAACTCTGGGCCTTTTATCTGCACATTGTAATTAGGGTAATGATGGAATATCACACACCTGGCCATGGAACAGCTGAGAAGCCAAATGTCCTATTACTTTTGGTCCCTTAACAAGTGGGAGGCACATCTGCAAACTGCTGTAAGTCCTACACCGTTCACCTGAGTTGGATGTACATACCCTCAAATTAAAGCTGACAGTCTGCAGTTAAAGCACATTGTGTTTGTTTCATTCCAACTCCATTGTGGTGGTGTATAGAGCCAAAGATGTTACAATTGTGTCCATGTCCCAATATTTCTGGACCTGACAATATATATATATATCCGTTCTTAAGAGATCTTGATGGGTGGCTTACAGCAAATAAGTTAATGCATGGTTAATCAACTTGAATAATTTATTGACATAATATTATCCCGCTATGAAAACAATATTACATACGATCCCAAACCCATGACAGCATAAATTCCATCTGCAGGCTGCTGTGGGGGGGAGGGGGGCTCGCCTCTAGAAGGACGTTATGACATCTAGAGTTCAGCACCTTTCAATATGTCTTCTGATCAGAAACCCCCTCTCCAATGCTGCCATTAAGGAGTTTTCACTTTAATTAGCGCTGACCTTCAGAGACGGATTTACAATTAGTCAAAGTATGCATGTGCCTAAAGTAGGCTACAGCAGGGGGTGCCTTGCTCTGCAAAAGAGGAGAAAACGTTTACATTTTACAATCATTTACACCCCTGTATCTCTGGATCTCTACAGGCTAGATGGAGTGTTAAATATAAGGTATCATTGGAAAGGTCAGGGCGTGACCTTTGCAGTGATACCAAATATGAACAGGTTTGTGTGAACATTAAGTAAAAAATAAATAAAATATATTTTGTCTCTATCACAGCACTGTTATTCATTTGTCAGTTATAAAGTGATCAGTGATGCTGCACTAACTCACCATCTCAAATCCTACACCAACAGAAAGTGTGGAGGTGACGATGCAGTGCGCTTATAACACAATAGGGATTATTCACTAACCTCTGAATTGGTCCCAAATTGCATCGAATAATTAAGCACAATCTTCCCACAATGCCTTCGTTTACACCTGATTTTAAATTAAGGGTTTAATCATTTTAATTGTAATATTAAATTAAAGTATTTATTCATTATAACTGAGATTAGCATTAGCCGTATAAAAACACTCAGGGCTCTATTCCCAAGTGGCGGCTGTCACGGTTCCCGGATCCCACCACGCAGTACTTAACCCCCAACACTCCACAAAACCCAGAAGCTACCAACAGTGTAGCTGTGAATGATCCCTATCTGTCTGGTCCTTAGAATTGGCCAGGTAAACTAGCTAGACAGAAAAGGGTTAACAATACAGAGAGGAGTCAGCCGAGCCAGAATCAGGAATACAGAGTTCAGAATGGTCAGATGGAATAGCCGGGTTGGTATCAGAGCAGTAGCGTAGTACAAGCAAATAGTCTAGGGCAACAGAAGGAAGAATGGTCAGAACACAAGCAGAGGTCAATAACAGGTTAAATCAATATAGCAGTCAGGTACAAGGCGCTCAGGATGGATAACCACGATCTGGCAACTTCTGAAACTAACTGAGGGTTTTTAAAGACCTTCACCAGACCACGCCCCCCACTCAAGCCACACCTCATGCAATCACCTCCCTGCCTCTCTCCATTTAAACCGGGCAGTGGTCAGCGAGCAGCATCAGACTTGCTGTCCTCAAGCACACAGGTAGGGCTGGAAGCCCCCAACGTTACAGCGGCTAGCTGTGGCGTAGTGGCGTCATTAGCATTAGTGTCACCCGATGTGGTAACTCATGGTGTCACCCTCCTCCCTGAGTTTTACAAAAATTGTTTTAAACTACTGTTACTCATGTGCAGAACGACCATATAACACTGAATGGAACGACAATAATATAATACACTCATACACACTGCACATTGATGCGGGTTTCATTGTTGTGGAGCTCTGTGATACGCTCATACACACTGCACATTGAAGCAGGTTTCATTGTTGTGGAGCTCTGTGATACGCAGATATACACTGCACATTGAAGCGGGTTTCATTGTTGTGGAGCTCTGTGATACGCTCATACACACTGCACATTGATGTGGGTTTCATTGTTGTGGAGCTCTGTGATACGCTCATACACACTGCACATTGATGCGGGTTTCATTGTTGTGGAGCTCTGTGATACGCTCATACACACTGCACATTGATGCGGGTTTCATTGTTGTGGAGCTCTGTGATACGCTCATACACACTGCACATTGATGTGGGTTTCATTGTTGTGGAGCTCTGTGATATGCAGTGTAATCCTTGTACCCGCCTTGGGTGTTATATCCTTAAGAAAGCACTGTCCTCTTGGGATTTCATAAAACAAGTCATTTATTGAATTAACTGCTGTTTAGCAGACAGCAGTGTCAGCATTCAAAACAAAACAAACACGTCCCTAAAAAACAAACTCTAGCTCCTTTGAGCGCTGACTCACTTAAAGGTCCCTTACTATCAGGGCTTCTTTTCTAAACTAAACAAACATAGGTTTCACCAACCTTAGAACTGTTATGTTAGCAATCAAGCTTCAGCCAGGAACCAAAACACTTTGCTCCTCACCACCACGGGCACCTCCCTCAGAGTGAAAAAGCAGGCAGTGATTTCTTTTCACTGCTGCTAAATTACTTCCAGCTGAACAGTGTGTGGAGAGTAAAAGAACCTCTTGGGCTTCCATATATATTACAAACGCTCCCCCTGGAGCTAAATATCATATCCCTCCCTATACAGTTTAGAGGGAATATACACCCCGTCACAGACCATACCGTGTACTTTATCACAGCAGATATACACCGCACATTGTTGATTACTGTGAGTTTTATTGTTGTGAAATGCTCTGGGGGGGCAAATCTTGTTGTGGTTTTTTATTATTTTATTTGCCAGCCAGGAAGGGAGCTAATAAAGTTATTCTGTGAATCTGTATATAATCTGTTCTTATAAGAGGAGGCAGGCACAGGCAGGTAAATATATATTTTTTTAGGGGGGTCAGGGCAGGGGGGTCACTTACTGGTGGAGGATAGTACGTACGCTGCTCAGATCGGATGAGGCCAGGCTCCTCCAGTGCGGCTATCAGGCAGGCAGGGTGCAGCCGCTGTGTGTGAACCGCCAGCGATGGGGCTGGCCACTTGGCAGAGAGGTCAGCCCATCAGACGGCCGGCGCGGCGCTCCCTCTGGCATGTGGCATCATCAGAGGGGGTTGGACCGGCTGGCATCTTTGATTATTCAGAAAAAAATACTCCAGCATATGGCAATAAATTCTGGCTTTATTCCAACAACATAGCAGAACAACGTTTCGACCTGCAACCAGGTCTTTGTCAAGTCTGGTTGCAGGTCAAAACGTTGTTCTGCTATGTTGATGGAATAAAGCCAGAATTTATTGACATATGCTGGAGTATTTTTTTCTTGATATTGTGCTACGTCCTTGGAGTGAGGACTTTCCAGCGGCAGCTCAAAGGTGGGTGGCAGCAACCTGAACTGAACTTTATCTTTGATTATTGAACTGGCCAGGCCACCGCCGCACTGCAGCCTGATAAACAATGCTTGCAAATGCATGGCGACAGGCACCGGACAGCAGTATGGGAACAATGGTCCTGGAAGATAATATTGTTTGACAGGCAGACCGTGTGGGGATCAATTGGCACGTACCTGCAACTTGAGTCTCACTCTCTCTGTGAGTGTAATGATACATGGCTCCTGGCATCAGTGGGTTTGGTGACTTGGTGTCACCCTAAGGGGGGGGTGTTACTTGGTGCGGCCCGCAGCCACCTTGTGACTCAACAGCTGTTCGGGTGAGTTAGCTTTAACGTCATGATGAAATAACTTTAACGCATGCCTCCATATTACCTTCCTGATGCTAAAACCGTCAAAAATCAATTAGTTCATCGGTGATTGCACGAGCTTACTGTGCTTTGTGCAGCCTATACTTAACACTAGGGATGAGCTGTACGGTTCGATCAGTTCAGAGTTCGATTCTAACATCGGCAATTCGAAAGTTCTCGAACTTTGAACTTTTTGGTGTGTTCGGCTCGAGTTCTAAAAAAAAAAAATTTGAAAAAAGTATAAAAAATGCTTAAAAAAATACTACAAAATCTAGAAATAAGGAGACTCTTTACTGCAGAATATTATACGCAACGGTTTATTAGATATTGAATTAAAAACTAATGTCTAGGTGCAAAGATTCTCACCTCTAAATGACCTGTGTTCTCAAACGGCGTAAACAACAGGTGTTTAATTAGTGTTTGGAAATAACATGTGCTTCTAATTAGTCCGGTCTCATGAATTTGATACATTGTATGCAGACTGGAGGTGCCAGGTGTCGTGTGTGGGTCTGTGCTGTGCTGGCGATGTTTCCATACATCCTACAAATCCACCACTTCACGGGCAGGTTATGGGGACCTCCTAGGCACGATATTTGAAGGATTTTTTTTGTTTTATTTTTAACCCTTATTTCATGGAAAACTCACTGTTCCTTTAACCCTTTCACTGCTGAGGCATTTCACCGCTGTGTGCTGAGCTAATTGTTACCACTTTCGCTCATCATGTTTAAACGCGATTTGAAGCCACATTTTATTATACGACCCAGACATATTATATATCGTTCTTTCCGGCAGACTCGGCAGATTCATAATATATCATTTTTATGTGTATACGTCATGTTCTGCCTGTATATTTATAACAAAAAATGCAATAAAACTTGAATTTTTAATCATCTGCAGCGTGTAAAGTGTTTTTTTCACCTTTTATCACATGAACATTTGCGGTTATATTTTCTATGGGGTGCGCTTGTACAAAAATTAGAAATGGGGACTTATTACATTTTTTGGGGGGAATTATGTGATTTTAAGCAAACGCACACCATAGAAAAAAAATCATTAGTGCAGCATCATTGTTCCCATTATAATTGAATTTTTTACTTTATAAAGTAAACTTTACTGGTCATGTTGGGTATCATTCGAAAGACCATGCTCAGGATTTTCGATTGACACCCACCATGACCCCCTAGCTGCCACGGTTCTGGAGATATCGGGGTTCAAATGAACCCCTATCTCCACCAGGGGATTCCGGGCAGCTAGGGGTTCCCCGGCTATCTGACGTCATCACGCTATGCGTGAGGATGTCAGGCAGTGAGGGGGGACCTGGGGGTGGCGGCCCCCAAGATGGCGGCCCCCACCGGAGCTAGGCCGGACTTCGGTGCCGCAAGGCGCCGAAGTGCGACCCGGTGGCTAAGGGGTTAAAGCCAGGCACCGCTTAAAAGGGGAGACTCTCTCCTTTTAAGCGGTGCCTGGCTTTTTTTTGTGGGACCTCCCGATCGGGAGGGAGAGGGCATTGCCAGGGGTCACCTGGAAATGACGTCATTGCGCATGGCACAATGATGTCATTTACGTTGGGAGGAGCTTGACTTCAGCGTCTGAGGACGCTGAAGTCAGAACGCCGCGGGACCCCGGACAGAGAGGTGAGTATCTCCGCCGGGGGTCCCGCAAAGCTGATGATGTGTGGGACACGTCCTCCTCAGCATACAGCGGGAGTAACTGAGGACGTGTCCCACACGTTGTCAGCAGTGAAGGGGTTAAAAACATATTTTTTAAAACTTTTTGTCCTTGTTTCCTTTCCCCCAGGGCACTACCCGGACCCGGACATTGTTTTTAAGTGTTTCTATACATCCTAGAAATCCGCCACTTCACGGGCAGGTTATGGGGACCTCCTAGGCACAATATTTGAAGGAATTTTTTTTGTTTTTATTTTTAACCCTTATTTCATGGAAAACTCACTGTCCCTTTAAAAACGTTTTTTTTTTTACTTTTTGTCCTTGTTTCCTGTCCCCCAGGGCACTACCCGGACCCCTATACACCTTTTTATGGCAAATATCTAGCATATATGCCCTCTTGGAGGGCACTCTAAAAATCGAACTTTGAGTCCCATTGACTTGCGTTGTGTTCGTGTTCGAGTTCGAACTTTTGAAAAGTTCAAGTTCGAATGCGAACCGAACTCGGTAGTGTTCGGCTCATCCCTACTTAACATGAGCAGCGCAATCAGTAATTTATGTTTTTTGCTACACCTAAAATTTTTGCTACACCTAAAAGCTGGTTCTGAGAGCGAGATTGCACAGGGCTCGTGGCCCGGAAGCGCAACCATCCATGGAGTCCTATGGACTCCAGGAGCTGATACACTTGGTGATGCGGAAGTGCTACTGTGAGTATCCCAGCGGTTAGCACTGCGTTCTGGGGTGAGGTGCTCAGCTAACGCCTGACTGGGGATAATGCACAAACTACGTGCCCTCTGTATCTTATTCACAATGTAACAGTAATGGGACTATTTTAACCCCTTAGTGACCGGGCGGTTTTACACAAATCCGTCTTTTAGTGACCGCTGCTGTTTTTACGTTTCTGCGCTGTTAGTGTTTAGGTCAATTTTTCCTCTTACTCGTTTATTCAACCCACACATATTATACACCCTTTTTCCCGCCATTAAATGGACTTTCTAGAAATACCATTATTTCCATCATATCCAATAATTTACTATATTAGGAAGGCTGCACATCATGGTAGCACTTTAATTATTGGAGATTTTAATTACCCGGACATTAATTGGGATAGTGGGACTAGTAATTCAGCAAAGGGAATCCGGTTCCTGAACATTTTAAATGATACCTTCATGTCACAACTGGTAGAAACACCAACTAGAGAGGATAACTGTCTGGACCTGGTTATAACAAATAATGTGGATCTTTTCTCAAATATTAATGTAAAAGAACAGTTGGGAAATAGCGACCATAACATGGTGACTTTTGAAATAAACTCAAAAAAACACATTCATAAGGGGCATGCTAAAATATATAATTTTAAAAAGGCCAACTTTATTAAAGTAAAGGAAGCTCTCAATGTCATTGACTGGCAGAAACTCTTTCACGGGAAAAACACTGAGGATAAGTGGAATATCTTTAAACTAACACTAGAAAAGTACACGTCACAATATATTCCACTGGTTAATAAATATAAAAGAAACAGACTGAAACCAATGTGGCTTAGTAGGAAGGTAACTAAGGAAATGAAAAATAAAAAGAAGGCATTTAAAGCTTTTAAATTTGATAAATCTGAGGCATCCTATAAAGCATATAGGGCAGCCAATAAAGCATGTAAAAATGCGATTAGATGGGCTAAACTAGAAAATGAAAAAGAAATAGCCAAAGAGAGCAAGACCAACCCTAAAAGATTCTTTAGGTACATAAATTCTAAAAAACCCAAGAGTGAAAATGTAGGTTCACTAAAATCTGAGTCAGGGTTATTGTTAACGGAAGATCAGGATAAGGCAGAAATTTTAAATGATTATTTTTCTTCAGTATTTATCAAAGAGAAACCTATAACAGGAGACATGAAATTCATTAATAAAAACTTACTAATACAAAGTGACTGGTTGACTCAGGACAAGGTTTTACACAAATTAAACAATGTGAATGTTAATAAAGCCCCAGGGCCAGATGGAATTCACCCGCGAGTACTAAGAGAGCTATGTGTTGAAATATGTAAACCTCTGTTCTTAATCTTTCAAGATTCTTTTCTTTCAGGAATAGTACCAGAGGATTGGAGAAAAGCTGACGTGGTCCCTATATTTAAGAAAGGTTTAAAATTTGTGCCTGGGAATTATAGACCTGTGAGCTTAACATCTGTGGCTGGGAAAGTATTTGAGGGGTTACTAAGGGATAATATTCAGGAATTTATTGGGAGGTATAATGTAATTGGCAAAAATCAGCATGGTTTCATGAAACACAGATCATGTCAGACTAACCTAATTACGTTCTATGAGGAAGTAAGTAGAAGTATAGATCAGGGGGTCGCAGTGGATGTGATTTACTTAGATTTTGCCAAAGCTTTCGACACAGTTCCACACAAAAGGTTACTATTTAAATTAAGAAAAAATGGTCTAGATGAAAATACTTGTTCTTGGATAGAAAACTGGCTAAAAGATAGGGTACAGAGAGTGGTCATAAATGGTACATTTTCAAGATGGACACCAGTGGTAAGTGGTGTCCCTCAGGGGTCTGTTATAGGACCAATACTATTCAATTTATTTATAAATGACCTTGAGATAGGCATTGAAAGTCATGTATCAGTATTTGCAGATGACACAAAGCTAGGAAAAGTAATACAATGTGAGCAGGATGTTACTTCGCTGCAGAGGGATTTAGATAAATTGGGGGACTGGGCACTTAAATGGCAGATGAAATTTAATCTAGATAAATGCAAAGTTATGCACTTTGGAGTGAAGAACACACAAGCAATTTATACCCTAAATGGTACGGAGTTAGGGAAATCCAAGCAGGAGAAGGATTTGGGAATAATCCTAGACTTCAAACTAAGTAACAATGTGCAATGTCAAACAGCAGCCGCCAAGGCCAGCAAAGTACTGGCATGCATTAAAAGGGGAGTTCACTCACGGGATGAAAACATAATTTTGCCTCTGTATAAATCAATGGTCAGGCCGCACCTTGAATATGCCGTGCAATTTTGGGCACCTGTCTTAAAAAAAGATATTATATCGTTAGAAAAAGTGCAGAGACGGGCAACTAAATTAATAAGGGGGATGGAAGGGTTAAGTTATGAGGAAAGACTAACAAGCTTAAACCTGTTTAGTTTAGAGAAAAGGCGCCTTAGAGGGGATCTGATAACCTTATATAAATATATACGGGGCCATTATCAACCATTGTCTGATAACCTATTCATTAACAGGACTATACATAGGACAAGGGGTCATCCATTTAGACTGGAAGAAAGAAAATTTAGCTTAAAGCATAGGAAGGGTTATTTTACGGTGAGAACAATAAAGCTGTGGAATTCTCTGCCTGTTGAGGTGGTTGGGTCAGAGTCTGTACAGACTTTTAAAAAGCGACTGGATGACTTCCTGCAGACACAGAATATTAAGGGTTATAATATTTAATATGTGGGTAAAAGCTTCTTGATCCAAGGAGAAATCTGACTGCCATTCTGGGGTCAAGAAGGAATTTTTTCCCAGTATGTTGCATATTGGCGAGCGCTTCAGACTGGGTTTTTTGCCTTCTTTTGGATCAACAGCAGTAGGTTATGTGGGAGAGGCTGAACCCGATGGACGCATGTCTTTTTTCAGCCTATATAACTATGTAACTATGTAACTATGTAACTATAAAAAAAATATGAAATATGATGAAAAAAATGGTAAAAACACACTTTTTCGTAATTTAATCCCCAAAATCTACAACCACCCAAAACGACCCCGGCTAAATAGGTTCAAAATTTTGTCCTGAGACTAGAAATGCCCAATTTTTACATGCGTTTGCTTTTTAACCCCTTCACTGCTGAGACAGTTCACCTATGTGTGCTGCGCTCATTCTGACCATTTTGTGCTATTTATTTTTAGATGACAGCCTAGGTCCTATTTAATTAAACCCCCCCCAGACAAAAAAAACTTTTAAAAAAAAATCATTTTTTTATTTTATTTAATTTTTTTATTATTTTTTTTTATTTAATTTTTTTTTAAAATTTTGTTTTAAAACCAAACCTGGTCATGTTTGGTATCATTTGAAAGGCCATAACCATCTAGCTGCCATGGATCGGGAGATAAAGGGATCCCCTCATCTCTACATGGCAGCTAGATGGTTAACTGGCCCACTGACATCCTCACACATATGGTGAGGTTGTCAGTGGGTGGGGGGGGACCTGGAGGCTTGGCTGACATCCAAGATGTCAGCCCCCCTCCAGGTTTGAATCGCGTTTTGGCACCAATTGGTGCCGCAACGTGATCCGGCGGCGAAACGGTTAATGCCATACACCGCTGGAAAGGGGAGGCTCTCCCCTCTCCAGCGGTGCAAACGGCATCATCCTAGCTTAAATGGTTGGGGAGATAGAGAGCTCTGAAGGAGCCCCCCCTCCCCTCCATTGAAATGCATGGGGACGCCTGCTGATGACGTCACCACGCAGCGGGGCGACGTCATCAGCCTCGCCTGCCCATGTAAATCACATGGGCAGGCTTCCTCCCTGCCAGATCACCGTGGGATCCGGCGAGGGAGGTGAGTATCGGGCGGGAGGGGGATTGTGCACAGCTGACGTACCCTGTACGTCCGCGGGTCTAAGGGAGACCCGAGGACAAGACGTACAGGGTACGTCAGCGGTCCTTAAGGGGTTAAGCAACAGGTTAAGTCTATGCTAATTTATCATATTATACTTAACATTGGATATGCGATAAAACTATTGGGGGCAATTATGTTAAATTATATTTTCCTGGATACATTATTAACCGGTTGGCTGCGGATGACGCGCTCAGCAGCTCAACTGTTTTCCTGCTTGGTTGCGGAGGACGTGCTCAGCAAGTCATCGCAAACCTGTGGCTCGGCGTCCCATGCTGCTGATGTCATAGCACATTGGTGCGATGATGCCAGAAAGAGACACCCGCCAGACGTGCAGGGAATTCCCAATGATGGAGATATAGGGGTCCTTTGGACCCCTGTAACTCCTGAACAATAAAACATACAGGGGCATGGTCTTTCAGTGATACCATGAATAGGTTATACACGTATCTAAAAATAGTAAAAATACAAATAATAAAAATAATTCAAATTTTTTTACTCTAGTGCAGCACTATTTTTCACTTTTCAATTATAATGTGAACAGTGATGCTGCACTTACTCTTCTCAGTCTACAGCTTCTCAGTCATTTCCCACACTGCCAGCAAGTTTAAAGGCAATGTGTACACTGTACAAGATCAAGGTAGGTATCATTGGAAAGGTCAGAGTCTGTCCTTTCCAACGATACCAAACATGATTGGTGGCATTATGTGCTTTTACTTGTGGCTCCATCTTTAATTGAATGTGACCCAATGAATCCTATAGATTTCAGGGTAATTATTCTCAAATGACACAGATTAACCCTTTCGCTGCTGAGGCTTTTCACACCTCTGTGCTGAGGTGATTTTTACCGCTTTCTCTCATCATGTTTAACCACGTTTTGTAGTCATATTTTGATATATGACCCAGACATATTATATATTGTTCTTTCCGGCAGACTCGGCAGATTCATAATATGTCATTATTATATGTATACGTCATGTCCTGTCTGTATATTATAACAAAAAATGCAATAAAATTAGAATTTTCAATAATTTATTATGTGTAAAATGTTTTTTTCACATTTTAACATGCGATCGTTTGCGGTTATATTTAGTATGGGGAGCGCTTGTTAAAAAAATTAGAAATAGGGTCTCGTTACATTTTTTTTTGGAGAAAAGTTTGCTTTTTTTAACAAACGCACCGCATACAAAAATCGTTAGTGCAGCATTATTGTGCACATTATAATTGAAATGTGAACAATATTGCTGCATTAACAAAACAACAAAAAAAAACTTGTTTATTTTTTTTTGAATTTTTTTTTAAATATTTTTTTTTTTTTTTTTTTTTTTAAAAACATTTTTAATTTTCATGTTTAGTATTGTTGGAACGGCCATTCACTGGCTCTCTACCACGTAAGTGTTGCGACCACCTGGCTTATATTACCTTGTAGTCAACAATGCTGTACCATGGTATGTGTCTGCTTCGTTTCATGTACGGCCTATGTGAATAACCTCTGGAATTTTATGAAGACGGGACGGGGTCATCCCTGAAGAGACCCACTGCGATCATATTGAGCCTTAATTGTACAGGCTCCAATACATGTGAGTTTCACCATTCCACGTATCCACTTGACATCTGTGCATAGACATACTGCACCATATAAGTGTTTTTCTCTGTTTTTTCTGTTTTCCATGCATATTGACCATCATCCGCGTCCATTGGATTGAAGTGTCTCACAGGTCATTACCGCATTACCTTGTATCCGCAATATTTTTGGGGTGCACTTCCCCCATCTGTGGTGTATTTTTCACCTCCCGCAATAGTGGGGCACTGTACTAGCGCTGTTCTTCCCCTTTTTTTCTACGTGTACTTTTTTGGGTTGCTTGGGAAAGACCCTCTGAGAACTTAGCTGCTGTATTGCTTCATTATTGTGTTTATTTTTCCCCTCCACCCACTGCCACCCCAGCGCCCCCTCATTTTGTATTTCTATTGTTCTTGCTGTCTTTATAACTGTTTGACCCTAGATTGATCTGATATTGTATATTCGCTAATCTTGTCTAGTGTAGCTGATCAGGTTTCTGTGTCTCCTGGAGGAATTTACAATGTATTCAGTTGATTATGTCATTTTACCTCCTCCCCCCTCCCTGTTTCACATATAACAGGTCCATATTTCAAATTAAAGATCATTCTACTCCCCGAATTAAACTGTGTCTGGTGTTTGGGGAGAGATACATAGAATTATACAGCACTCCCTCAATTTCTGGCTGAGAGTTGTGAGAGAAGGAAAGATGCTTGACTGAAGAGAGGGGACGGATGCTGTAACAGGTTCGGGTTTGGTAAACAAGTCGGAGACCAGTAAACCCCAGTTTCTGTTACAGCCGATGTCAGCCAGAACGCCTCTTCCAAGATACTCCACTGCTTCCTCCTAGCTATGCGGGGCAAGTGCCACCAATACATTGGGTACCCTACTACCCCTGAGGGATGGCTCGCTGTGAAACAGGAGTTTTAGGGTTTCCTAATGTTCTGGGGGCAATATATTGCACTCACAGAGATCTGTGCACCCTTGAAGGACCCTGCGGTTTATATCAATCGGAAGCACTTCCACTCCATCCATGTGCAAATGGTCTGTGATGCCAATATGCACATCACAAATCTGTTTGCAGCGTTTCCTGGGAGCGGCCATGATCCTGGCTAATTCCTCTGTGATGCGTGATTTCCAAGACAGGAGATTCCCGATTGATGGCTGCTAGGTGGGTATATGCCTTTAACAAAAATATCCTAACTGGAAAATATTGAGAATTGCCAAAAGGAATGTTAATGTGTGTAATGTTGTCGGATATAATCTCTGCACGTGACTACAACACGTCATATATTGGATTTATCAGCCAAGCCTCCAATATGTCTGGGATTATTATTTCATAAGAAATTTATACGAGACACAAATATCAATCGTTTATATTTCCTAGAAATTCTTCTAAATTCTTTTAATTGTCTGTGTTTTGCTTTGAAGAATACACTAATCAATAATCTGATAAAAATATATATATTTATTACGTATACAAAAAAGTTTCAAATCTCATATCATAAACAAAGATTTATAAACCACAATCCATCAGCATATAAAAACTAGCTTCACAATATATGTATCTCCTGTTAGTAACTGCATATATGATTAATATCATTTACCTTATCAGTTAGTAACTAATACACAAATGGTTAATAAACATTTCTGCTTAATACAACATGCATTTCCCAGCAAACAATGTTTAACCAGCTAGATCTTATATATATATATATATATATATATATATATCTATGCTACATGGATCAACAAAATATGACCTAATTTAATGATAAGTAATAAAACTTATTTAGTGGATCCTCCCCTAATCTCGAGAATTAAACTCCTAATCTTTGGCTTTTTATTTTGTAGTTATATAATTCCTTGCTTATTAATTTTAATCACAGTAATTTCCAGATTCAATATATATATTGGTATCAATCTTACAACAATTTCTTTAGGATAAATCCTTATGTCCACTTCCTCACATCTTTATCTGCAGAATAAAGATATTGAGATTTTTGGAGCTACCAAGAATCTGAAAAATCTCAGTCTATGTTGCAAGAATATCGACAAATATATATATTTACATTAATTCCTTAATTTAAAAAAAGCTCTCATACATTACCTCTCCAATCTGGATTTTGATGAGTCTGCCTTGGAATTTTCTATGTAATGCTTTGTTTTGGAATATGTGAAGATTATCAATATCAGATAATCAATGCATGTGAGTCAGAGATTTGGTGAGAGTCAGAGATTTGGTGAGAGTCAGAGATTTGGTGAGAGTCAGAGATTTGGTGAGAGTCTTGAGTGCCTCATGTCCTGGAATCTGCATGCATTGTGGTGTGAGTCTCAGAATGTCGGAATCTCGGACTGATTTGCAACCTACATTGCCGCTTCAATTATAGTCAATTTGACGTCACTGGCAATATCCTTGGTATATCAATTATAATATTTACTATCCTCTAGAGGGCAGTATTGCACTTCTTAATTAATTCCACTATTTCTTTTTAATATTCCTATCTCGGGTCAGAGTTCAATCTGACTTAACAAAGACCCTCTCTCTCCATGTATAGACACTGTGTCTCTACGTGTCATATCAAATTTATATCCCTTACTCCTTTCTAGTTACTTACTGAGTCATATCAGTTGAATTCTTTTCTGGTTAACTCAACAGAATCTATTCTTCAATAATTACACTATTTACCAATTATATACTTATACAATATTTATTGGAACATATATTTCCTACTGTAAATATAATAAAATATACCTTGATTATAAACATATATTTTGTGAATATATTTTACCTTATAAAAAATTAATTTTCCTATACCCAAAAGACAGAATATCTTTTTGTTTTAAAGACTTAAAACAGACCAATAAATTTAATTATGACAGGTCTTAGCACTTAGCTCTAGCATTATCACACAAAGACATTCTAAGGTTCCTTCATGTCTGGTATTTTAAAAAAAATATACATAAGACTTCACCCAGCCATGAACTCTGTAAAAAAAATCTCGTTCATTTCTAACTAGGGAAATTTGGAGAAAGATAAAGACTGTCTTTAAAAACAAAATGGCTACAGACATCCGTTTTACCTTTTTTACCCTTCCAATATACCTGACAATGTACCATGTATTAAGTGATTCAGGATACCCACCTGAGGATTGAGGGTCCTGTGCAGGAGGAACACAATATTGCTCACCAAAAGGCACGGAGCGTCATCGTGAGGACTTCGGGATGCTCAAGATGCTCTTCAGGTGTCTTGACGGGTCAGTCGTAGCGCTGCAGTATCAGCCAGATAAAGCTGTCCTTATCATACTTGCGTGTGCAATGTTGCACAATATGGCACTAACTGATGGGACTTTGTTGGAGGAGGAAGAGGACGCTGCTGTGGCCGCTAACAACGTCCCAAAAATCCACGCGGGTGAATCTGAGGATGTTGGCACAGGGGTCCAAGACCGGATTGTACAGCAGTATTTTGCAGGTAAAATGCACGTGCATATATCACCCTTGCTATTGTGTGTTTATCTGCATATTGTATCGGGTTGCCAGATACGCCATGTTTTCCTGGACAAATACACTTCATTCCTGCTGAAGGGCACTGCATGAAAAATGCCACCCTGCAGCACGTACAATCCATACGCTGCAGCAAAGAAATCAGAAAGGAATCAAAGGTATTTTTAATTCTCTGAATACATATATATCTATAATCTTGTAATTTTTGATAGCTAAATATATATTAGCCTTGATTGTCTGGAAAATATGAAATTTGCCCATTCGTGATAATGCGGAGTCTGTTTTTTCTCTGGTTTCCTGTTTTTTATTAAGGAGGGCAGATTTTCTACTCAGCCCTACTTCCTCTCGAAACATAGCCATAAGGGCTAGTCGAGAGGAAAGGGATGGGATACAGATGTTCATTGATCACATTTCCTATGTAAATGTGTAGCTTCCTGGGCAAAGACAAGAGATGTTTGTGCAAGTCTAGGTAACTGCCCAGAGTAGAGAAAGACATGTTTTTTTCATGTCAGATGTTTGACAGATATGATATGGGCTGCAATGTTTTTTTGTAACTATCTGACGTGTTAAATGTTTATTGGCTTGTAATCGATAATTCTGTGACACTCCCACTGTAAGAGAACGAAGTGTCCTGCTTGCAAACTGCCAGAATAAGAATTTTCCAAGACAGAACATTGTCTGTCGTTCTTTATTCTCACTCGAGTTGTTTCCTGTATAATTGCTGAGCCGAATGACAAAGCAACACATCTCCTTCATCATCACAGAACGTGGCCAGTCCTGTTGATGCTCTTGCAGAATATATTTCACCGCCTTGATCTCCTTACTGCAGCACATGGATTATACATGTTGCAGGGCAGCACTTTTACATGTGCTACACTCTGTGTGAAATAGGTGCATGTGCCCAGGACAACATGGCCCATCAGGCACAATTAACTACATAGTGAAATGTTGATTAGTTCAACAGGAAAAGCTCGTCTGACCCCAGTCTAACCCCGTGTATAGACAGTGGGCTGTGCTGATTGTGTCACTTTACCCCCCCCCTTGTATACACAGCGAGCTGTGCTGATTGTGTCACTTTACCCCCCCCTTGTATAGACAGCGAGCTGTGCTGATTGTGTCATTTTACTCCCCCTTGTATAGATAGCGAGCTGTGCTGATTGTGTCACTTTACCCCCCCCCTTGTATACACAGCGAGCTGTGCTGATTGTGTCACTTTACCCCCCCCTTGTATAGACAGCGAACTGTGCTGATTGCGTCATTTTACTCCCCCTTGTATAGATAGTGGGCTGTGCGGTTTATATCATTTTGCCCCTTACTATGTGTAGACAGTGTGCCGTGCTGATTGACTACATGGGTGGGGGGTTGTAAAGTTACACAATGAGGGTTATTTAAAGAGAGTCGATCTGGCCCCAAAAGGTATCTGATCAGTGAAATTCAGCGTTCGGTTACCTTTCTTGGCCATTCGGCTATTCAGAGAGCAGGCAGTTCCCCAAATCCTGGCGAATTGCCTGCACATATGGTGCCTGTTCGGTGCCTGTTCGAGGGCAGTGAATCCCCATGAAAAAGCACTGCTTCGTCTATTCAGAGAACACAAACCAGCAGTGAAAGGTTCCCCTAATGCCCTGTCATTCGGTGGTTTAATTCGACAGGTTTATTCAGGCGAATCCCATAGACTTCAATGTTAAAAATATTCCCGTTTTAATTCAATATCTAATAATCCGTTCATCAAGGGATTTAGGGGTCATTATTTCAGAGGATCTAAGGGTAAGTAGTCAATGTAATAGAGCAGCAGGAAATGCTGGCAGAATGCTTGGAAATGCTGGCAGAATGCTTGGTTGTGTAGGGAGAGCCTGTATTAGCAGTAGGAAAAGGGAAGTGCTCATGCCACTGTACAGAGCACTGGTGAGACCTCACTTGGAGTACTGTGTGCAGTACTGGAGACCGTATCTCCAGAAGGATATAGACATCTTAGAGAGAGTTCAGAGAAGGGCTACTAAAATGGTGTACGGCTTGAAGGAGAAAAGTTACCAGGAAAGGCTTAATGATCTTAACATGTACAGCTTGGAAAAAAGACGAGACAGAGGAGATATGATAGAAACATTTAAATACGTAAAGGGAATCCACAAGGTAGAGGAAGGGAGTATATTTAAAAGGAAACAAAGTAGCAAAACAAGAGGACATAGTCTTAGATTAGAGGGGCAAAGGTTTAAAAGTAACATCAGGAAGCATTATTTTACTGAGAGGGTGGTGGATACATGGAACAGTCTTCCAGTAGAAGTGGTAGAGGCCAAAACAGTGATTGAATTTAAGCAGGCATGGGATAGGCATAAGGCTATCCTAAACAAAAGATAAATCCAGGTAAAGTATCCATGTAATTGGGCGACTAGATGGGCCGAAAGGTTCTTATCTGACCACATTTTTCTATGTTTCTATGTTTCTAAGTTTTTCTATGTTTCTATTATAAAATTCAGCAGCAAAAAGGCTCTTTATTTATAGATTTTTTAAGATCTTTAAGGCATTTTTTGGAATTCTTTATGCAAACTTTTTTTCCCGTTTTTTTTTTTTAAATCGCCTTTTCTTTTTCCTGTAACAGCCTTTTTATTATCATTCATTGGATTTTATATGTAAATTCCAAGTATTTTTGTTCAGTAGTTTTTTTGCAAACAACGTTTCACTTTTCAAACTTTCAAGCGTAGTGGTTTGTTTTTTTCTCACCTCGTTCGTCTGCGTGTCAGCTTTTTCCGGCAGCTGCTCTGCGCTGTGATCAGCGGCTAGTCAGGTTTCTCTGGCATGTTCGGCGTTGTTAATTCAGCTGTTTCTGCAGGTTTCGGTGAGTATTTGGTGGTTTGGGGCAAGTGTTCAGCGGATTTTCCCTGCATTACGGCGGCCCTGTGGTGCTTGCTCAATACACCGCAGGGTCGGCGAAATAGGATCGCCGAATGGCCCTGAAGTGCAGGGAATGAAAAGTCACCGAACGTACGGTGACTTTTCGATTCTCTTTGAATAACCCTGAATGTATTTTGCTGATTGTGTCATTGTAACTCCTCCCTGTTTCCCATATAAACTCCATTCTCCACACTCCACATTATAGATCATTCTTCTTCCCTGCATTAAGCCGTGTCTTGTGTTTTGGGAGACATACATAGACTATACAGCACTCCCTCAAGCTCTGGCTGAGGGTTGTGACAGATGGAAAGCTGCTGCGGATCAGCTTGGCTGGAAGGGCACTGTAGCAGGTTGGGGTCTGATCTACAAGCCGGAGACCAGTCACCCCCAGTTCCTGTTACAATCTGGTGGTGAGCCGTGGGATGGGTTTACTTCTCCCCTAAGGAGGCCCAAACCACCATCTGGACCAAGTCTCAGTTACTTTAATGTTCATCAGGTCTGGGCGTATTAAAGGGTTAACCTCTGTTTGCACCTGGATACATTCATGGCAGACTTTATTGTTTTCTTGCTGTCAGGAAGATACAGGTCTCCTGCGCCAACTATAGTTTGTATGTTCCATTTGTTATTAGGTTAATGTTTTAACCCCTCCCTGGCTGGAGTTATAAGAAACCGGAACATCTGAATGTAATGTTCTCCTGGAATGGGAAGATATTGTCCTGTGAGACACTAGGGGTTACTCAATAAGCCCCAAACTTGCCATTGAATTGCACCGAACAGTGAATTTCCCCGTACGGTGCAATTTCCTGGCAGTTCGGCTATTCAGAGAGATGTAATTTCTCCAAAAACTGGCGAATTCACAGCGAAATACAGTGCAGTTCACCTCTGATCGCCACATTTCAGTGAACTTTGGTTGGAGTGAAATTCTTCCATAGAGAAGTAATGGTTAATCTATTCGGAGGATGCCGAACAGCACCGAAATGTCAGTGAAATTACCTGATTTTCAGTGATTCAGTCCGACAAGTTTAAGCAGGAGAATCCCATAGAATTCAATGTAAAAAAATATTATCGTTTTTACTTATTTTTTTGTTCAATCATTTATTCTTTTCAGTTTCAGCAAAATGTCTTTTTATTTATAGATATTTTTTTTTGGAACATTTTGTTGTATTTTTTTACAAAATTTTTGATTCCCATATACTTTTAAAGGCATTTTTTTGTATCTGTAACAGACCATTTTCTAATTTTTTAACTCCAAAGTGACCAGTTGGTTTTACCATTGTCTGTCCGAAAGTGCCCGCTGCTGTTTTTACATTTCTGCGCTATTTGTGTTTAGGTCTGATTTTCCTCTTACTCGTTTATGGAACCCAAACATATTATATACCATTTTTCTCGTCATTAAATGGACTTTCTAAAGATCCCATTATTTTCATCATATCCTATAATTTACTATAAAAAATTATGAAACATGATGAAAAAAATCAAAAACACACTTTTTCTATCTTTAACCCTTTCACTGCTGAGGCATTTCACCGCTGTGTGCTGAGCTCATTTTTACCGCTTTCGCTCATCATGTATAAACGCGTTTTGAAACCACATTTTATTATACGACCCAGACATATTATATATTGTTCTTTCCGGCAGACTCGGCAGATTCAGAATATATCATTTTTATATGTATACGTCATGTCCTGCCTGTATATTATAACAAGAAATGCAATAAAACGTGAATATTAAATCATCTGCAGCGTGTAAAGTGTTTTTTTCACATTTTAGCACATGAGCGTTTGCAGTTATGTTTTCTATAGGGTGCGCTTGTACAAAAATTAGAAATGGGGACTTGTTACATTTTGTGGGGGGAATTACGAGATTTATAGCAAACGCACCCCATAGAAAAAATTCATTAGTGCAGCATCGTTCACATTATAATTGAAATGTGAACAATATTGCTGCATTAATAAAACCAATAAAACAAAATATGTAGTTTTTGTGTGTTATTATTATTTTTATTTATTTAAATTTTATTTTTACTTTATACTTGGTCATGTTGGGTATAATTCGAAAGGCCATGATCAGGGCTTTCGAATGACCCCCTTTATGACCCCCTAGCTGCCATGGTTCTGGAGATAGGGGGTTTGTTTGAACCCCAATATCTCCATCAGGGGATTTCCACCAGGGGATTACGGGCAGCTAGGGATTCCCCAGCTATCTGACGTCCTCACGCTATGCGTGAGGACGTCAGGCAGTGAGGGGGGACCCGGGGTGGAGCCACCATCCAAGATGGAGGCCCCCACCGGAGCTAGGCCGCACTTTGGTGCCGCAAGGCGCCGCAGTACAACCCGGTACCTAAGGGGTTAAAGCCAGGCACCGCTTAAAAAGGGAGACTCTCCCCTTTTAAGCGGTGCCTGGCTTTTCTTTGTCGGACCTCCCGATCGGGAGGGAGAGGGATCCGAACGGATCCCCCCTCCCTGCCAGGCGATCTCCCGGCACTGCCGGGGGGGGTCACCTGGAAATGACGTCATCGCTCATGGCGCGATGATGTCATTGACGTTGGACGGGTCTTAACTTCAGCATCTGAGGATGCTGAAGTCAGAACGCCACGGGACCCCCGGACAGAGAGGTGCGTATCTCCGCCGGGGGTCCCGCAAAGCTGATGACGTGTGGGACACGTCCTCCTCAGCATACAGCGGGAGTAACTGAGGACGTGTCCCACACGTCATCAGCAGTGAAGGGGTTAATCCCCAAAATCTACAACTGCCAAAAAAGACCTAAATAGTTCTGAAATGTTTTCCTTATATTAGATATACCCAGGGCAATATTACACTCTTCACGCAAAAACGCATTAACGCGAGGGGCAAAACCCTTAGCGCTGAACGTCGTGTTACGAGGTTTGCGCATATGATGCACGTTAACATCTAACGCGAGTGAACCTGGGCGAACCCTTTGCGAGCGCAACTTACTGCGCACATCCTATACTTAACATTGTGAGCGCGAATGCGTTTGTGCGCTGGTACGCAGATTGTATTACAATCGATGCGCAAATTTTTACGAACGAGGTCTGCGCGCATAATTTTAGCGCCTTTTAAAAGCTGGTGTTAACGGCGAATCTGAACGTTCTGACCGAAAACGAAAAACACCAGCACCAAAAAAAATACAGCACAGTATAGTTACACATTCTACTCATACCCAAACAATAAAATGGAGACATTGTGCGTGTTTTTATTATTGCTGCAGCATATATGCGCAGATTGATTCTGACAGGCACAAAAACTGAAGGGAGACAATTGTGGTTCTTAATTCTGATTGGCTGAATCGCGTGAAAAAACAGTCCGCCCACCGATTTCTGCGCGCAACGTTATTGCGCGTGCATTTTTGTGCATCTTTTTAACGCACAATATTTTTTGACGGATAAAAAAAAGCGCTCGGATCGTAATACAAGCATTAATTTACGTGCGTTAACGTTTAACGCTGCGCGGACGAATTTGCGCGGAGAATGTAATAGAGCCCCCAATTTTTACATGTTTTTGCTTTTTAAACCTCTTCACTGCTGAGCCATTTCACCTCTGTGTGCTGAGCTCATTTTGACCGTTTTTGCTCACCATGTTTAAACGTGATTTGAAGTCCTGTCTTAATATAACCAAACTATTTTTTTTTTAAAACCCACTTTCTTTTGTTTTACATTTTTTTTATTTTTACACCAACCCTGTTCATGTTTGGCATCATTGGAAAGTACATGATCCTACCATACATGACCCTCTAGCTGCAACGTGTCGGGAGATACGGGGGTCAAAAGGATCCCCCTAGCTCTACTTGGAAGCTAGGGGGTTAACTGGCCAAATGACATCATTGCACATATGGCGACGATGGCAGTGGGTGGGGGGTGACCCAGAGGCTTGGCTGACATCCAAGATGCTGACATTTTATTGTTCCCAATCTATTTTAAAATTAGGCTTTTTTCCATTCGTCAATGAATTGGATACTATCGGGTCTATTCAAAGAAAGGTGAAACTCAGGAGAATGAATGGAGAAGTGAAAATTCTAGGTCAAAATAGCCAAACCAGAACAATTCTCCCATTTATCTCACTTTCCAAATCAGCTATTTGGTCTAGATTGTTCTCTTCTCCTGCCAGTTCTCCTGGTTCACCTTGCTCTGAATAACCCTGTATGTTTCAGCTCCATGTGGAGTAAGTTCCATAGCTGCCCTGGGTCCATAAACCTATTTAATCAATTTTATGTTTCAGATCAGCATTGCAGCACCTTGACAGCTACGGAGCTAACCATGGTGCTGAAACGTACAGGGATCCGAGATCCAAATTGTGGCCGAGAGGTAACTGCACAGTGAAAATCAGCGTTCGGTTACCTTTCCTGGCCATTCGGCTATTCAGAGAGCAGATCAGATCAGATCAAATCCTGGCGAATTGCCTGCACATACGGTGCCTGTTCGAGGGCAGTGAAATCCCCATAGAGAAGCAATGCTTCATCTATTCAGAGAACACAAACCAGCAGTGAAAGGTTCCCCTAATGCCCTGCCATTCGGTGGTTTAATTCGGCAAGTTTATTCAGGAGAATCCCATAGACTTCAAATGTTAAAAATATTCCCATTTTAATTCAATATCTAATAAACCGCTCATTATAAAATTCTGCAGCAAAAAGTCTCTTTATTTATAGGATTTTTTTTAGGATCTTTCAGGCATTTTTCAGGATTTTTTGCAAAACATTTTTTCCGCTTTTTTTTTAAATCGCTTTTTCTTTTTTCTGTAACAGCCTCTTTATTATCATTCATTGGATTTTATATGTAAATTTCAGACATTTTCGCTCAGTAGTTTCTTTGCAAACAGCGTTTCACTTTTCAAACATTCAAGCAAACAGTTTTTTGGGGGTTTTTAACCTCCTTCGTCAGGTTTTTCCGGCGCTGTGATCGGCGACTGCTCGGCTTTCTCCGGCGTGTTTGGCGGGGTTAATCCAGATGTTTTTGTGGGTTTCGGTGTGCGTTTGCCGGGTTTTGCGGTGAGTGTTCATCGGGTTTGTGGCGGCTTTTCCCTGCATTACGGCGGCCCTGTGGTGCTTGCTGAATATCCCGCAGGGTCGCCGAAATGGGATCACCGAATTGCACCGAATTGAAGAGAACAAAAAGTCTACGATCGTGCGGTGACTTTTCGATTCTCTTCGAATAACCCTGTTAGTATCTATTAAATTCATTGCCACGCGGAAACAAAGCCGCATTGTTTTAAAATAAGTTAGGAACAATAAAATTTAACAAAAAACCTTTCCAAAAAATGCCGAAAAGATAAACAGAGACTTTTTCCTGCAAGTGAAAAAAATAAACGGATGATTAAATATGGGTATATTTTTTTACAATGAAACCTAAGAGGAAAAAGCTTTGTTGCTTTTAAATAGATTTAGGAAAATCGCGAAAAATTCCAAAAATAAATGAGACTGTTTGCTGCAAGTGAAAAAAATAAACGGTTCATTAAAAATGGGTATATTTTTTTACAATGAAACCTAAGAGGAAAACACTTTGTTGCTTTTAAATAGATTTAGGAAACTTAAAATTTCACCCAAAAAAATCACGAAAAATTCCAAAAATAAATGAGACTGTTTGCTGCAAGTGAAAAAAAAAAATGGTTGACAGCTGGTATTTTCCTTTTATTGGTAGTAATCTGTTTCACATTCTGAAATAACGCCTTGAAACAAAGTACAAATCATCCCAAAATACGAAATAACTCATAAAAACGAAGTTAAAGTGCAAAAGGGCTTTCAGTTTAACGCCCTGGATTGGGTGTTCCAGATCACCTCTCTATGGATGATGACTTTCAAGTTAGTCATTTGGGTTATTCTTAGACATGTGCACAGCACAAAATTTCGTTTTGAACTAATGGATTAGTCCTAAAATGCAATTTATTTAGTTGCTAAAGAAATTCGTTTTCAGTTCTTTAGTATGAAAACTAATTTCATTCATCCGAAAACCAGCGGATACAATTAGGCTGGGGTCAGACTAGCGCATTTTTAACGTGCGTTTAGGCGCACTTAATCATGGCTGCAGTAGCAGCAAATGATGCACAATGACGGCCAATACACGTAGTACGGCCGCACAAAAGTCCGGCCGCGCAACGCAAGTGGAAAATGAACGCATTTTTTCGAGAACGTAGAACCGCTAGTACTGACATACAGCGTGCTCTGCGTCCGCTAGCGGCGAGTGTGCGTGATTAGAAGATGTCAGACGCTGCTCATGTCCGGCCAACATAACGTCCAGATTCAAAAAGTGTTTTGTTGACGAACCGTAAAAAATCATGCACGAAAATGCGCATCGTATGACCGTTTTCGCGCATTCCGTGAAAAAATACGGCCATGCGTTCAGATGCACTTTTTGACGGTCGCTGCGAATAATGCATTCGTTTGACCCTAGCCTTACTATTGTAGTGGCTCCTCAGAGGGCTGAGATTGCTACTTGTTACAGTAACTCTCACTCTCAGCACAATGTGTCAGGCAAAGCTGTCACAGTAACTGACTGCTGCTCATCACAGCGCTCAGAGTTTCAGTAAAACTAGTAAATAATATTTTTATATATAAGAGGTTATAACAATATTATTTCCTTGTTTTACTGAAACTCTGAGCGCTGTTAGTCAGCTACTGTAACAGCTGAGCCTGATACATTGTACTGAGAGATAATATAACAAGCAGTCGATCTCAGCACTCACAGCCACTAAAGGGCTAAAAAGTAAAGGCTCCTCTCTGTATAATGTATAGAACATCCTCCTGCATTAATTTATACCCCTCTCTGTATAATGTAGATAACATCCTCCTGCATTAATTAATACCCCTCTCTGTATAAAACATACTCCTTAATTGGTATGTGGAGGGTGCAGAACCTCCAGCACAGGAGAGGGAACTTTTACTTAAATTTTGTATCTCTGTGGGGGAGATAGACAGGAATATAAAAGCAGGGGAGAGGGAAAATATTAACGTAAATCAGTCTGAGAGCTCAGAGAAGAGAGTAACTGTGAGAGCTGGATACAAAATGCATCAGATGTAAAAAAAAAAACCTTTATAACAAGTACTCAGAGTGAAGAAGATAGGCAAACCTATAAAATTAGGCAGAAAGAGGGAAAGCAATTGATAAGAGCTTCCAAAGCACACGCAGAAGAGAAAATAGCTCAGTCAGTAAAAAAGGGGGACAAATTTTTTTTTAGATACATAAACGAGAAAAGAAAAGTAAAACAAGGATTAGTTAGATTAAAAACAAAGGAAGGAAGGTATGTAGAAGAGGATAAAAGTCTCGCTGACTGCCTCAATGAATATTTTTGTTCAGTCTTTGCAGAAGAAAAGGAAGGAAAGGGACCTCAGTTAGGAGAGACACTAATGAGACATTTACATATCAGTTTACAGAGGAGGAGTTCTACAGCAGCTGTCTAAAGTAAAGACAAATAAGTCAATGGGGCCTGATGGGATCCACCCTAAATATTAACCCCTTCCCGACCGCGGACGTACCATGTACGTCATTGCAGCGGGTCTCTCTTAGACCCGCTGACGTACATGTACGCTGTACGTCCTGGCCAATTTTTGAGCTGCTGGAAGCGATCGGATCGCTTCCAGCAGCTCAAACGCCATTGCAGGATGCCTGGGAGTCCAGGCATCCGTGCAATGGCCGTTAGAAGTGCCGGGGCACCATGTGATCGCTCCCCGGGAGCGATCAACATCCGGTTGCACCGGAGAGTGCCCGGCACTTCTACAGAGCGCTGGAAGCGATCGGATCGCTTCCAGCTGCTCTGAGCATATTACAAGGATGCCTCGACATCGAGGCATCTTGTAATTATACTTACTTGCCGCCGGTCCGTCCGTGATCGCTCCCCCCGAGCGATCACTTCCGGTAGCGGCAGGAAGTACTGAGTGCCACGAGGTATCGTGGCACTCAGTACAAAATAGATCACTTCAGTGATCAGGTGCTCTGCTGGGGCCTCGAGGGATCAAGGCACCCAGCAGAGAAAAAAAAAGTGTAAAAAAAAGTAAAAAAAAAGTAAAAAAAAGTGTGTAAAAAAAGTGTAAAAAAAGAAAAATAAATAAAATAAACTGACAGTTAGGGGTAGGGTTAGGGTTAGGGTTAGGTTAGGTTAGGTAGGTTAGGGTTAGGGTTAGGGTAGGTTAGGTAGGGGTAGGGTTAGAGGTAGGGTTAGGGTTAGGGTTAGGGTAGGGTTAGGGGTAGGGGTAGGGTTAGGGGTAGGGTTAGGTAGGGGTAGGGTTAGGGTTAGGGTTAGGGTAGGGTTAGTAGGGTAGGGTTAGGGGTGGGTTAGGGTGAGGTTAGGGTAGGGTTAGGTTAGGGAAGGGTTAGGGTTAGGGTTAGGGTTAGGGAGGGTTAGGGGTAGGTTAGGGTAGGGTTAGGTTAGGTGGGTTAAGGGTTAGGGTTAGGGTTAGGGGTAGGTGTAGGGTAGGGGTAGGGTTAGTAGGGGTTAGGGTTAGGGTAGAGGGTTAGGGTTAGGGTTAGGGTTAGGGGTAGGGTTAGGGTAGGGTTAGGTTAGGGTTAGGGTAGAGAGGTTAGGGTTAGGTGTGGTAGGGTTAGGGTAGTAGGTTAAGGGTGGGTTAGGGTTAGGGGTAGGGTTAGGGTTAGGGTAGGGTTAGGGGTAGAGGTTAGGGGTAGGTTAGTTAGGGGTTAGGGGTAGGGGTAGGGGTAGGTTAGGGGAAGGTGTAGGTTAGGTTAGGTGGAAGCAGGGTAGGTTAGGGTTAGGTAGGTTAGGGTAGGGGTAGGGTTAGGGTTAGGGGAGGGGTAGGGTTAGGGGTAGGGTTAGGGGTAGGGATAGGTAGGCAGGGTCAGGAAGGGGTAAGGTTAGGTTCTAAGGGCAGGGTCATCTTGGGGCTGAGTGATGTTCCTAGCCTGCCTCATCAGAGAGGGCAGGCTAGCAACATCCAATCAGAAGTTAGAAAAAATCAAAATAAAATTTCTAATTTGTCAGGTCAGGCCAATATTTTTGTAAATATTGGCTCTGACCTCTGTGATTCTCCCTCCCTCTCCTCACTTGTGTTTTGCGTGAGCGAGAGAGAGAGATCAGATTGACAGGTTAGAGATTTTAGTGAGATTTAGTGAGATTAAAAAAATTGAGGCAGATTTAGAGAGATTTTAGGGAGATTTAGAAGAATTGAGGCAGGTTTAGAGGGATTTAGAGAGATTTAGGTGTTTATTTGTATTTTCTTGTGAAACCCAACGGTTCTTCTAAGAACCAACAATCCGCTTATTATATATATAATAATATAAAATTATAATCTATTATATATAATGTCTGAGAGGGTGTACAGCGCCGAGGAGGCATATGCCATCCTGGCGTCAGAATCTGAGGCATCTGCGTCAGACTCAGACCCTCATTTCGACCCCGCTAACTGCTCAGAGGCGTCGCTAGATACATTATCTATGCTGGCTGATGTATCTAGTGATGTTCTGATGCAGATCCTGGGTCACCACCTGCCAGCAGGAGACACACAGCTCCAGCTGAGGAGTGGGTAGTGCCTCATCGCCAGAGGCCAGATATCCCTCCTTTCACGGCAAATCCTGGCATCAATATTGATGTTGCAGGATTTACCGCCACACAGTTTTTGCAGGTGTTTATGGGGGATGATTTTTGGGCCACATTCGTGGCCCAATCAAATCTGTATGCCCTCAGCATTGTGCTGCGAAGCCAGACTCCTACTTGGCAAGGCAGCAATGGACCCCGCTAGATGTGCCAGAATTTCTGAAATTCTGGGCACTTACTATGCTGAGGGCATCATAAAGAAGCCCTCAATTCGCTCCTGCTGGAGCAGTAGCCCCATCTGCTCTACCCCCATTTACCTCCAATCAATGTCACGTAGAAGGTATGAAAACATTTTGCGTTTCATGCACTTCAGTGACAACAGCCTGTGCTCCCCTAGAGAGCATCCCCAGTTTGACAGGCACCAGACTTTTACATTTTATTCGTACATTTTTATGTTCTACAATTGGTGCTGTATTTGCCAAAATCTTTGCACACCTATGCATGGGGGGCATGGGTGTACTCAGGAGATCTTGCAGAAAACAACCTGGAGAGTTTTCATGCAGTAACAAACAACAGTGTCTGCTAAGGCTAGGGTCAGACGAGCGTGATTTCTACGGACTGTACGTCCGTGCAGTACGGACATCGTCAGTACGGAAGACGCAGTAGTGGTCACACAGTCCGTTTTTTCACTGACATTTATTTTTTTGACAGATGTAGGAGGGACAATAAATTCAATTGCAAAACCATTTTGTCCGTGAAAAATGCAGGACGTATAAATGCAGTCCGTCTGACCACGTTCCATCACTCACACACAAAGCTATGCAGACGTTGCGGACGCAGCGCACTTTGTGCGGCCGTTCTAGCGGTTCTACGTTCTTGCCTGCCTTGCGTCCGTGGGCCGCGGCCGTTGTGCATCCGCAGTTCAGTGCGGACGTACTTCGTGTGTCGGGCTCCATTGGACTTTATGTCATGCTATCACGGACGTACTTTTAGGCGCGATCACGGACGTGAACACTACGCTCGTCTGACCCTAGCCTAAATCACAGTCCAAAACTACTGTGGGCGTAAAAATCTGAAATTTAAATTACCGCCACACACCTTCTCAAATGTTTTGGGCTAAAACCGTTGCATCCATGGCATCAAAGCACTCCATATGCAATACCTTGGGGTGTCAACATAACAAATATAAACAATTTTCTGGCAATAATTCAAACTGGGGTATGCGGTAGACCCAAAACCAAAGCTAGGCCTAGCTGAAGAAATAATCTCAATTTCAACTCCAATGACAAAGTCATAAAAATTGTATTTGAACCTTCCCAAAATCCTGGCAAACCTATGCATGGGGGGCATGGGTGTACTCAGGAGACCTTGCAGAAAACAACCTGGAGAGTTTTCATGCAGTAACAAACAACAGTGTCTCCTAAATCACAGTCCAAAACTGATGTGGGAGTGAAAATGAAAAATGACCACCAAATAGTATCTAATTTGTTTGGAGCAAACGGATGCATCCATAGCATAAAAACACTCCATTTACAATACTTTGGGGTGTTAGCTTACCAAATATATGCACGTTCATAAAACTGGGGTATGTAAAAAGGCCCCTAAAAAGATAAGCAAAGAAGATACTGTATGTCAAATTAGAAAATTGACAAGCACATGTCAGAAGATTGGCGTAGCACCCCAAAAACAACAGAACAAATCTATATATGGGTGGTATCAATTTACTCAGAAGATGTTGCTGAACATATTTTGGGGTGTTTTTTGGCAGTAACCCATAACTGGATTTGACAATTCATGCCTAAAGTACAATGTGTGTGAAAAAATAACACAAAAAGTGACTACCTGAAAGTTTGACATAGAGCTAGCATGGAAAGTGTTAAAATACAACTCTTTGAAGCACCCTAGGGTGTGCCCTTTCTAAAAATATATGGTTTGATGGGGGTAAATTACTTTGGCCGGCTTCAAAAATGTCCCAAATAGGACATGGGTGCATGATGACGAAATGTGAAAATTCCAAGTTGGAAAACTGAAATGCGCACCCCCCAAATAAGGCCTTTTAGCCCCCAAATGACCGACATACCTATACATGGTTGGTATCAATTTACTCAGAAGATGTTGCTGAACATATTTTGGGGTGTTTTTTGGCAGTAACCCATAACTGGATTTGACAATTCTTGCCTAAAGTACAATGTGTGTGAAAAAATAACACAAAAAGTGACTACCTGAAAGATTGACAAGAGCTAGTGCATGGAAAGTGTTAAAATACAACTCTTTGAAGCACCCTAGGGTGTGCCCTTTCTAAAAATATATGGTTTGATGGGGGTAAATTACTTTGGCGGCTTCAAAAATGTCCCAAATAGGACATGGGTGCATGATGACGAAATGTGAAAATTCCAAGTTGGAAAACTGAAATGCGCACCCCCCAAATAAGGCCTTTTAGCCCCCAAATGACCCGACATACCTATACATGGGTGGTATCAATTTACTCAGAAGATGTTGTGAACATATTTTGGGGTGTTTTTTGGCAGTAACCCATAACTGGATTTGACAATTCATGCCTAAAGTACAATGTGTTGAAAAAAATAACACAAAAAGTGACTACCTGAAAGATTGACAAAGAGCTAGTGCATGGAAAGTGTTAAAATACAACTCTTTGAAGCACCCTAGGTGTGCCCTTTCTAAAAATATATGGTTTGATGGGGGTAAATTACTTTGGCCGGCTTCAAAAATGTCCCAAATAGGACATGGGTGCATGATGACGAAATGTGAAAATTCCAAGTTGGAAAACTGAAATGCGCACCCCCCAAATAAGGCCTTTTAGCCCCCAAATGACCCGACATACCTATACATGGGTGGTATCAATTTACTCAGAAGATGTTGCTGAACATATTTTGGGGTGTTTTTTGGCAGTAACCCATAACTGGATTTGACAATTCATGCCTAAAGTACAATGTGTGTGAAAAAATAACACAAAAAGTGACTACCTCAAAGTTTGACAAAGAGCTAGTGCATGGAAAGTGTTAAAATACAACTCTTTGAAGCACCCTAGGGTGTCCCTTTCTAAAAATATATGGTTTGATGGGGGTAAATTACTTTGCCGGCTTCAAAAATGTCCCAAATAGGACATGGTGCATGATGACGAAATGTGAAAATTCCAAGTTGGAAAACTGAAATGCGCACCCCCAAATAAGGCCTAGCCCCCAAATGACCCGACATACCTATACATGGTGGTATCAATTACTCAGAAGATTTGCTGAACATATTTTGGGGTGTTTTTTGGCAGTAACCATAACTGGATTTGACAATTCATGCCTAAAGTACAATGTGTGTGAAAAAATAACACAAAAAGTGACTACCTGAAAGTTTGACAAAGAGCTAGTGCATGGAAAGTGTTAAAATACAACTCTTGAAGCACCCTAGGGTGTGCCCTTCTAAAAATATATGGTTTGATTGGGGGTAAATTACTTTGGCCGGCTTCAAAAATGTCCCAAATAGGACATGGTGCATGATGACGAAATGTGAAAATTCCAAGTTGGAAAACTGAAATGCGCACCCCCCAAATAAGGCCTTTTAGCCCCCAAATGACCCGACATACCTATACTTGGGTGGTATCAATTTACTCAGAAGATGTTGCTGAACATATTTTGGGGTGCTTTTTGGCAGTAAACCTTAAAGTTCACAGTACATGTATTCTTAAATTGCGTTCAAAAAAAAAAAATCACCAAAATTTTTTTTTTCTCAAACTTTGCATAGATTTGTGGTAAAATGGTTTGCATGGAAAGAGTCAAAATACCCCAAGTTTAATACCTTGATTTGTGTACTTTAAAAAAATATGTATATTGGAGGGTTATTCAGGAATTAGTGACAATAATCAGTGTTACAATGTCACTAGCACTAGTTTTGAAAATAAACTCTTTGGAAATGGCAAAGTGCTACTTGCACTTATTGTTGCATAAAATAAGGAAAAAAGCGAGGAATATGTAAACATTGGGTATTGCTAAACTCAGTACTAAATTTAGAAACTACCAAGGAATTAATTTTTTTTGACGGTTGTTGATACATAAGAAATTTTGGGGGTCAAAGTTCGAAAAAGTGGTGTTTTTTCAATTTTTGTGTCATATTTCACAATATTTTTTATAGTAAATTATATGAAATGATGAAAAAAATGGTATTTTTATAAAGTCCATTTAGTGACGAGAAAAAACAGTGTAAAATATGTGTGGGGTTACATAAACGAGTAAGAGGAAAATTTGACGTAAACACTAAGAGCGCAGAAACGTAAAAACAGCAGCGGTCCACGAACGGACGGATTTGTGTAAAACCGCCCGGTCACTAAGGGTTTAAAAGAGCTCAGTGATGTAATAGCAAAACCGTTAACAGATTTATTTAACCAATCCTTTGTTAACGGAGTCGTCCCAGAAGACTGGAAATTAGCAAATGTGTGCCCATTCACAAGAAGGGTAGTAGGGAGGAATCGGGGAACTATAGGCCAGTTAGTCTTACATCAGTAGTGGGGAAATTAATGGAAACTATGTTAAAGGAAAGGATTGTTGAACATCTAAAAACACAGATTACAGGATCAGAAACAACATGGGTTTACCTCAGGGAGATCATGCCAAACTAATCTTATAGATTTTTTTGATTGGGTAACAAAAATAATAGACACAGGTGGTGCAGTAGACATTGCTTATTTAGATTTCAGTAAGGCTTTTGATACTGTTCCGCATAGAAGGCTTATCAATAAATTGCAATCTTTGAGCTTGGATTCCAATATTGTTGAATGGATTAGGCAGTGGCTGAGTGACAGACAACAGAGGGTTGTGGTAAATGGAGTTATTCGGCGCAAGGTCTTGTTACCAGTGGGGTACCTCAGGGGTCAGTACTTAGACCCATTCTCTTTAATATTTTTATTAGTGATATTGCAGAAGGTATTAATGGAAAAGTATGTCTTTTTGCTGATGACACAAAGATTTGCAACTGTCACGGATCCCTCTGATTACCAAAAGTGTGGTCCCTTTACGCAGACCGCTCTCTACCCTTCCGATCCTTGAATGGTCGGTTAAACTAAAAAGACAATTAACCAGACAATATATAAACAAGGGGTAACACCAGACAGAGGTATGGAATAGAGTATAGCCACGAATCTTCTGACTACCAAGATATTGATCTCTTTATGTAGCTCACTCTCTACCCTTCCGATCCTTGAATGATCGGTAAAGCTATATAGACAATGAAGCAGGTACAAGATAAAGAAAGGGAAACACCAGACAGGGGTACAGAACAGATCACAAGTCCTCCCTAGGACTTTAGTAATAGCAGAGGTAATCTGATGCGTGCTTAGGATGCCACACAGACTGACCTCGGTACCAACGTTAAGGGCAGAACTTAAAGCAGAGAAATGCCAATACCAGGAGTCACACACAGGAGGATTCATTTGCCAATGCCAAGGGTTATACACCGGAGGTTCGTTTGCCAATGCCAGGGGTCACACAGGAGGATTCGTTTGCCAATGCCAGGGGTCATACACAGGAGGGTTCGTTTGCCAATGCCAAGGGTTATACACAGGAGGGTTCGTTTGCCAATGCCAAGGGTTATACCACAGGAGGGTTCGTTTGCCAATGCCAGGGGTCATACACAGGAGGATTCGTTTAGCCAAATATCACAAGAGCTCTGCGGGATGTGAATACCACGTCAGGGCACCGGTGTGTGGGAGAGACTGGTTTTAAACCCGGCGGGTCCGCGTCATAGCGCCAGGCCCCGCCCCTCGGCGTCCCACGTGAGCGGGCCCGGAAGCGCTTACATTCGCGGCCCTGCCAGCGAGCAGCGAGGAAGCTGCTGCCAGGCGCCCCCTCCCCTGAGCCACCGTGACAGAACCCCCCCTCCAGGGGCGGCCACTGGACGACCCCCAGGGGCACGGGGGTGTGCTAAATAGAAGGCCTTCACTAGCCTAGGAGCATGGACTTCCGCAGCCGGTACCCAAGAACGATCCTCCGGACCGTACCCCACCCAATCGACCAATACTGCAAGGACCCCCTAGACAGCCTGGCACCCAGAATGGCCTCAACTTCGAATTCCTCCTCGCCCTCCACAGAGACAGGAGGCGGTGGAGCATGGACTTTGGTGTACCGGTTACATAACAGCGGTTTCAAAAGGTTTACATGGAATACATTGTGTATTTTAAAATGGGGGGTAACGCCAAAGCATAGGAGACAGGGTTGAGTCGCCGCAGAATCTTATAGGGACCGATATACCTAGGAGCCAACTTCATGGAAGGCACTAAGAGCTTGATGTTACGTGAAGACAGCCAAACCCTGTCCCCAACTTGATACACGGGTGCCTGCCTCCTGTGTCTGTCGGCCTTAGTTTTCTGGATGGCACTACTCTCCTCCAGTGCCCGTCTCACTCTCCCCCAAGTCTCTTTCAATGATGCCAGTTGCTCATCTAAAGCAGGAATCGTGGTATCAGAAAACGTGGTGGGGAGCACGGGAGGATCAAAGCCATAAACAGTGAAGAAAGGAGAATGACCTGTGGATTCACTCACTGCGCTGTTAATAGCATATTCTGCCCATGGTAGCAGATCTGACCAGTTATCTTGTTGTTCTGAGATAAAGCACCTGAGATATTTCTCTATGTTTTGGTTTGCTCGTTCTGCTGCTCCATTGGTCTGGGGTGATAGGCCGAAGAGAAAGAGAGGTCTATCCCCACGTTCTTACAAAAACCTCTCCAGAATCCGGAGATGAATTGGGTCCCCCTATCAGAGACTATCTCCCGAGGGACACCGTGAATGCGGACAACATTGGCAATGAATATGGGCACCAGTTCAGCTGCCGAAGGTAGTTTCTGAAGAGGAACATAGTGACCCATCTTGAAAATCGATCTATGATCGTAAGTATCACTGTATTCCCTCTTGACTCAGGTAACTCTACTATAAAATCCATGGATACATGTGACCAGGGTCGTTCGGGGATCGGCAAAGGCTGAGTAAGCCAATGGGTGCTGTTTTGGGACTTTTCTGCCTTGTGCACACTTCACACACGGCAATGTAATCTTTGACATCTCGGCGCAACGTGGGCCACCAGAGGAGTTTACTGATACTAGACACAGTCTTGGTGATACCCATATGCCCGGAAGTTTTATTGTCATGATAGATGTTAAGTACCTCTTCTCTTTCGTTCTCAGGTACAAAGAGTTTCGCAGGAGGTTTTCCCCCAGGAGCTGCGCCCTGGACGGTCTGCAACCTTTTCATTAGAGGAGACGAAACACTAATCGTGGTAGCGGCTATAATCCTCTCCTGGGGTACAATGGGATGCTGATCTTGGATATTATGTTCATAAGACTCATACTGTCTCGACAATGCGTCTGCTTTAATGTTTCTGGACCCAGGTCTATAGGTAAGCACGAAATTAAAACTTGAAAGAAACAATGACCATCTCGCTTGTCTGGAATTTAAACGTTTGGCATCTCCAATGTACGTGAGATTCTTATGGTCGGTTATGATAACAATGGGGTCCTTAGACCCTTCTAATAAGTATCTCCATTCGGCCAAGGCCGCGATGACTGCTAACAATTCTCTATTTCCAATGTCATAGTTCTTCTCTGTCGGGGACAACTTCCGAGAATAGAAGCCGCATGGATGCAAGGGTTTGTCAGGAGCCTCCCTTTGGGACAAGACTGCACCAAGACCTAATTCGGAGGCGTCAACTTCTAATTGGAAAGGCAGAGCCGGATCTGGATGTCGGAGAACAGGGGCAGTAGTAAAGGCTTGCTTTAGTGCCTCAAAGGCTTGAGTGGCTTGAGGTGTCCATTTCTGATTTCCCACCCCTTTCTTTGTCATAGCCGTGAGGGGGGCCACCAAGGCCGAAAAATCTTTAATGAACCTTCGGTAATAGTTCGTAAACCCCAGAAACCTCTGAATGGCTTTAAGTCCCTGGGGTAGAGGCCAGTCAAGAATAGCTGAGAGCTTCTTGGGATCCATTTGAAAACCCCCAGGAGTTATGATATAACCAAGGAATTGCACAGTTACTATGTCGAATAGACATTTTTCTAGCTTACAGTACAATCCAGCCTTAAATAGTTTTTTCAACACTTGTTTCACGTGGACATGATGAGTGTCCACGTCAGGAGAGTATATCAGGATATCATCCAGATATACTATGACGAATTCTTGCAGAAATTCCCTTAGAGTGTCATTTATAAGGTCCTGAAAGACGGCTGGCGCATTACACAACCCAAAAGGCATCACCAGGTATTCGTAATGCCCGCTACGTGTATTAAAAGCCGTTTTCCATTCGTCTCCCTTTTTAACCCTGACCAGGTTGTACGCTCCGCGTAAATCAAGCTTAGTATAGACACGAGCCCCTTTTAATCGGTCAAACAATTCTGTTATGAGGGGTATGGGATATGCATTTCTTATAGTGATCCTATTCAAACCCTATAGTCGATGCAAGGTCGCAGATCTCCCTCTTTCTTGGAAACAAAAAAGAAACCTGCTCCTGCTGGAGAGGAGGACCGTCTAATGAATCCTCGTTCCAGATTCTCCCTTATATATTCCTCCATAATGTCATTCTCTCTTTGTGACAAAGGGTATACGTGACCCCTAGGAGGCATCGTACCAGGGAGCAAATCAATGGCACAGTCATATGGACGATGTGGTGGTAGGACCTCAGTCCTGGCTTTAGAGAACACCTCCTTTAATGCCATGTAACATTCCGGAACCTCTGTGGACAAAGGAGGGGCTGTGGCAATATTGAGGCTACCAATCACATTAACTGTGCCTAGGCACTTAGACTGACAACTCTGACCCCAACATTTTATGTCTCTCTGGACCCAATCGACTACTGGGTTGTGCTCTGTTAGCCATGAAACCCAAGAACGACAGGACACGAGGGTGATTCAATGATTTGAAATTTGATTGTTTCCTGGTGCAAAACTCCTGTTTTCATACATACATCGACTGTGTCGTGAGTGATATGTGGACATGACAGGGGTTTACCATCTATGGCCTCCACCCTTAGAGGTCTTTCCCTGAGAACCAGAGGTATGAGGTTTTTGGCAGCAAAGTTCTTATCCATAAAATTGCCTGAGGCCCCAGAGTCTAAGAACGCCTCAGTCTTGAGGTGAACCCCCTCCCAGGTTAGGGAGACCGGTAACAGAATCCTGGATTTTTTTTTTTCATTATCCACAAAGGAGGCACACAGAGAACCGACAACCTGGGTGTCTCCTGTTCTGACTCCCACTCTGCTATGTTCAGCCCTGCCAACCCTGGGTCTCTGAGGACATTGAAGGCGGAAGTGATCTGCCCCTGCACAATAGAAGCAGAGCCCCTTTTCTCTTCTGTGAGCTCTTTCTGCTTCTGAAATACCTGTCTTCCCTATTTGCATGGGTTCAACGACTGGTAAATCTGTTTTCACATTCTCCGGGCCACCTGACGTACTGGTGTGTCTGGGTAACGAGGGTAAAGGAGGCAAGACCCTTCTGGGTCTATCTCTGGTGTGTCTCCTTTCCCTGATTTGATCGTCCATGGCTATACAGAAATCAATCAGGTGGTCAAGATTCTCTGGTAATTTTAAGGGAGCCAGCTCAAACATAAAAGCCTCGTTCAAGCCTTCGGTAAAGGCTAAGGTTAAAACGTCGTTCGGCCAAAGTACTTCAGAAAACCAAAGTTTTAAACTCTATGGCATAATCGGCGACCCTCTTATTACCTTGTTTGATGTGAAACAAGGACCTACCCGCATTGGTAGCCCTTCTAGAGGGATCAAAGGTACGTTTTAACTCAGAGGTAAAACCCTCATAGTCATAAATGATGGGTTTCTTATTTTCCCACAACGGCGTAGCCCACAATAAAGCTTTTTCTGTTAAATGATTAATCAGATATCCTACTTTGGCTTTATCAGACATACAAGAACCTGGGTTGTTCTCAAACAGAATCTCGAGTTGAGTCAAAAACCCCCGACATAGGCTTGGTGTACCATCATATCGTAGGGGTGCCTTCATACTAAGCCTATGTCCTTCAGGGGGGACGGAACTGACCCTAGGTAACACTGGATCTGGAGGGTTTGTGGTACCTGTATTGGACCGATTTAACAGGGTTTGCAGCAGAGCGAGAGAAATCTGGTCCATCCTATGGTCCTGTTCCTCTTGTCTGGCTGCGATACGTGCCAGCTGGTTAGAGAGGTCTGCGGGATCCATTGGCCCTGACGTAATGTCACGGATCCCTCTGATTACCAAAAGTGTGGTCCCTTTACGCAGACCGCTCTCTACCCTTCCGATCCTTGAATGGTCGGTAAAACTAAAAAGACAATTAACCAGACAATATATAAACAAGGGGTAACACCAGACAGAGGTATGGAATAGAGTATAGCCACGAATCCTTCTGACTACCAAGATATTGATCTCTTTATGTAGCTCACTCTCTACCCTTCCGATCCTTGAATGGTCGGTAAAGCTATATAGACAATGAAGCAGGTAACAGATAAAGAAAGGGAAACACCAGACAGGGGTACAGAACAGATCACAAGTCCTCCCTAGGACTTTAGTAATAGCAGAGGTAATCTGATGCGTGCTTAGGATGCCACACAGACTGACCTCGGTACCAACGTTAAGGGCAGAACTTAAAGCAGAGGAAATGCCAATACCAGGAGTCACACACAGGAGGATTCGTTTGCCAATGCCAAGGGTTATACACCGGAGGGTTCGTTTGCCAATGCCAGGGGTCATACACAGGAGGATTTGTTTGCCAATGCCAGGGGTCATACACAGGAGGGTTCGTTTGCCAATGCCAAGGGTTATACACAGGAGGGTTCGTTTGCCAATGCCAAGGGTTATACACAGGAGGGTTCGTTTGCCAATGCCAGGGGTCATACACAGGAGGATTCGTTTAGCCAAATATCACAAGAGCTCTGCGGGATGTGAATACCACGTCAGGGCACCGGTGTGTGGGAGAGACTGGGTTTTAAACCCGGCGGGTCCGCGTCATAGCGCCAGGCCCCGCCCCTCGGCGTCCCACGTGAGCGGGCCCGGAAGCGCTTACATTCGGCGCCTGGCCAGCGAGCAGCGAGGAAGCTGCTGCCAGGCGCCCCCTCCCCTGAGCCACCGTGACAGCAACAGGGTTGACGTTCCTGGAGGGATCAGCCAAATGACAAATGATTTAGGTAAACTAAAAAAAATGGTCGGAGCTGTGGCAATTGAGTTTTAATGTGGATAAGTGCAAGATAATGCACCTGGGACGTAAAAACCCAAGGGCTGAATATAGAATATTTGATACAGTCCTAAACTCAACATCTGAGGAAAGGGATTTAGGGGTCATTATTTCAGAGGATCTAAGGGTAAGCAGTCAATGTAATAGAGCAGCAGGAAATGCTAGCAGAATGCTTGGTTGTGTAGGGAGAGGTATTAGCAGTAGGAAAAGGGAAGTGCTCATGCCACTGTACAGAGCACTGGTGAGACCTCACTTGGAGTACTGTGTGCAGTACTGGAGACCGTATCTCCAGAAGGATATAGACATCTTAGAGAGAGTTCAGAGAAGGGCTACTAAAATGGTGTACGGCTTGAAGGAGAAAAGTTACCAGGAAAGGCTTAATGATCTTAACATGTACAGCTTGGAAAAAAGACGAGACAGAGGAGATATGATAGAAACATTTAAATACGTAAAGGGAATCCACAAGGTAGAGGAAGGGAGTATATTTAAAGGGAAACAAAGTAGCAAAACAAGAGGACATAGTCTTAGATTAGAGGGGCAAAGGTTTAAAGTAACATCAGGAAGCATTATTTTACTGAGAGGGTGGTGGATACATGGAACAGTCTTCCAGTTGAAGTGGTAGAGGCCAAAACAGTAATTGAATTTAAGCAGGCATGGGATAGGCATAAGGCTATCCTAAACAAAAGATAAATCCAGGTTAAGTATCCATGTAATTGGGTGACTAGATGGGCCGAAAGGTTCTTATCTGCCGACATTTTTCTATGTTTTTCTATGTTTCTAAGTAGCACTGGGAGAGGAGAGGGACTTTATATAAAACGTGTATTATAGATGAGGAAAGGGGGATAGTGTTCCTGGATAATATAAAATATATCAGACCTAAGCCCCTATTATGCAGAGCGGGAGGGGAGATAACACACGTTTTATAAAGTCCCTCTCTTCTCCCAGCACTGCTTGTTATAAAGGGGGTTTTACTATCCAGCCCTCCTCTGTCATTAGCTTTCAGTGTGATTTATTTGAATGTTTTCCTTCTCCAGCTGCTTTTATCATCTTGTCTGCCTCATAGACATGCAAGGGTTAAGTAAAGGTTTCCTCTCCTGTGCTGGCTGTCTGTGCTGCGAGTGAGTATTCTGGAGCTCTATCACTGTCAGATTTTCGGGTAGGGGTCGGGAAGGATTACGCATACAAATCTTTTCTGTAGCTTTGCGATGTTGCGCTCTTCATTACTGGTCTCCTTCACTCATCAATGTAATATCACAAAAAGGACTGAAACTAAAATGTAGTGCATTTTATTTTAGTTTCTTTCGTTTTTGTACTGAGCAGTTTCGTATCTCTTGAGTCATACTAAAACGAAATGCACAAAATTCGGACTAAATCGTTTTAGTACTAAAACAAATGCACATGTCTAGTTGTTCTTCATGTCTTCCAGGGTTATTCAGACAGCACTGAAATGTGACCTTTTGTTCCCCGCACTTCGGGACGATTCTAGTTCGCCGATCCTGCAGTGTATTCAGCAAGCACCGCAGGGCCCCTCGAGTGCAGGGAAAACCCAACACTCACGAACACTCACCCAACACTCGCCGAAAACCTGCAGAAACTGCTGCAAAAACCCCGCCGAACACACCAGAAAAACCTCACGAGCCGCCGATCCCAGTGCAGAGCAGCCGCCAGAAACACCCAACAAGCTGACAACCGTGGTTAAAAAAAACAAAAAACAGTACGCTTGAAAGTTTGAAATTTGAAACGCTGCTTGCAAAAAAAAATACTGAATGAAAATGTCTGGAATTTACATATAAAATCCAATGAAAGATAATAAAAAGACTGTTACAGAAAAAAAAAGGAAAAAAAATTGCCGAAAATGCCTATAAGATTCTAAAAAATCTGCAAAGAGACTTTTTGCTGCAGATTAAAATAATAAACAGTTTATTGGATATTAAATTAAAACGGGAATATTTGTAACATTGAAGCCTATGGGATTCGCCTGAATAAACCTGTCGAATGAAACCACTGAACATCAGGGCATTTCACTGACATTTCTCTGCTTTTCAATGTGAATAGATTAACCATTGCTTCTCTATGGCGGGATTTCACTGCCGCCGAACAGACACCGTATTTCACTGCCGCCGAACAGACACCGTATTTCACTGCCGCCGAACAGACACCGTATTTCACTGCCGCCGAACAGGCACCGTATCTCACTGCCGCCCTACTTGCACGCAGTTCACCAAAATTTGGCAAACTACCTGCTCTCTGAATAGCCGAATGGCCCCGAAATGTCACTGTATGCTGATTTTCAGTGTCCGCTTACATTTTGGTGACATTTTGGATCTCTCTGAAAAACCCACAGTTCAGTTCAGTTCAGTGGTTTCCCAACCGTGGTCCTCAAGTGCCCCTAACAGGCCAGGTTTGCAGGATATGTGACACACAGGTGACATGATTTGCTGCTCAGTGATTGCAGGATTCAGTCTGCATTTTCCCCAAAGTGATCTGCAAAACCTGGCCTGTTAGGGGACTTGAGGACCACGGTTGGGAACCACTGTCTTAGTTCATTGGACACAAGGTCCCCTATATCAAAGATAAAGGAAGTGTCATGGCTGCCTCAGACTTCTGTATGGATTAGTGACACCTGATTGGGCCATACATTACCAGACGGTTTTATGATTGGTTAATGAATTGCTTTATTTCTGCACATTCATTCACTGCAATTTGTTCACACGGAGTTAATTTGCTGCTGAGATTCTTGTAAAGGACATTAAGCATAATATGATCCTCCACAGCCTTTAATGAAATCTAGACATTAGGGAGATTGTTATTACCTGCATCTTCAGCTCTTTCCTGCTAAACCCTGCACAACCATGACAGGTGGAATCTGTCAAACCTTCACCCAGGCATTAGCCTCATCTACTTCAAGCATTGCATGGAGCGGCTCGGTGAAGGCGGCAGTGAAGGTGTGTAAGTGCCTAACCGGGTCACACAGCTCATAAAACGACAAACGTCCGGCCTCATAGTCCAGGAATATCCCTATTCTATAGCAAGAAGGGCGGTAAGGTAACCGGACCGATATAAAATTATGTCTGTGATGATATGAATTATCCCAAAAAATCAAAGCCCAGGACTTATTATTATTTCCCGCCCAACTCTCAGGTGGCTTCCTGTTTATACTGTGATAGGACATCCCGACCACCCAAACCCCAAACTCACTGCCCTCCATTTCCCAGTAATGTCGCCCTGAGGAGAAATACCTGGAGCTTAAAACCTGATTACAATTAAACCTATCTGGTGTTTCTGGCCTTCCCTGCTGTATGTATGTCCTAGTAATAGTTTTCAAATCCCCTGATAAAGCCAAATAATGACCAGCCGTGTTCACTTCTGGTAATATGTCTCTAACCATGTTTACACCCAGTAACCAGTGTAAAACCTCCGGTACACGGCGTCGTCTCCTTACTCCAGTCACAATCCCAGCTAAGCCTGAGCGTAAGGTCACTGAGATCAGACCCACATCTAGATCTCCTGCATCATGGACATTTATATCACATCTCTCTGTGTCCTTCTCAGTGTCACAATAGTCGGCTCTGTCTGATTCCCGTCCTTGTAAGACAGTTAATGGGTCCATCATGTCACACAGCGTCTCGATGTCGCCCATCTTCCTGGACAGCTCCTCCTTCTTTATTTCCAGCTGCCGGATTAGATCTGAGACTCGGAGTAAGACCTGCTCTTCCTGCCTGGAGATCTCACTCAGGACTCGCTTCTCCAGGGCTTCCAGACGTTCCCTGATGTTCCTAATCTGGGCAGTGATGTCCTTTGTTGCCCCGGCTGCTTTTTCTTGCACTTGTCTCCTGTGCTCCTCCAGGTTCTGGACTCTTTTCTCGGCCTCCTCTCTCTGTGAGGTCAGTTTCTGCAGAATATTTCTCAGTGTCTCCTTCTTCTTCTCAGCGGCCTCACTCAGAGTCTCCACCTGGTGTCCCCTGTGCTCTCCAGCCAGGCTGCAGGACACACAGATACAGGCCGCGTCCTCACAGCAGTAATATCTCAGGATTTCCATGTGGATGGAGCATCTCCTGTTCACCAGTGAAGCGGTGGGTTCAGTTAAGACGTGTTCTGGTGACTTGCTGTGGATCCTCAGGTGGTTTTCACACAGAGAAGCTTCACAATGTACCGGAGACTGAAAGCAGTAAGTACAGGGGATCACGGCCTCCTTCTGCTCTGGGTGAGTTGATCGGAATCTCTCCGTGATGTTCCGCAGCTTCTTGTTCTTCTCCAGAGCCGGACGCCCTTGAAGCTCTGCTCTGCATTCAGGACACGTATAGACTCCAGATCCGTCCTGTGTGTCCATCACATCCCCAATGCAGAGGAGGCAGAAGCTGTGTCCACACGGCAGGGTCGCAGGGTCTGTATAAATGCTCAGGCAGATGGAGCAGGTCAGCTTGTCTCTCAGATCAGCAGACGCCATCGCTGGAAACACAAACACAAAGTGAGACAGAGCTTTACTCTTTTCTCAGAAAACTGGGAGGGGTTTTACCACATTCCACACACAGGTTGAGGCAGTGCACTGTATGCGTTCATCCTGTGTGTGCTGGAATTATAACATAATACAATAAGTAATTAAAATTCAGGATACAAAGTGTTTATCTGAAGACATGTTTGCGTGTTCTGTTTATCTGAAGACATGTTTGCATGTTCTGTTTATCTGAAGACATGTTTGCATGTTCTGTTTATCTGAAGACATGTTTGCATGTTCTGTTTATCTGAAGACATGTTTGCATGTTCTGTTTATCTGAAGACATGTTTGCGTGTTCTGTTTATCTGAAGACATGTTTGCGTGTTCTGTTTATCTGAAGACATGTTTGCGTGTTCTGTTTATCTGAAGACATGTTTGCGTGTTCTGTTTATCTGAAGACATGTTTGCGTGTTCTGTTTATCTGAAGACATGTTTGCGTGTTCTGTTTATCTGAAGACATGTTTGCGTGTTCTGTTTATCTGAAGACATGTTTGCGTGTTCTGTTTATCTGAAGACATGTTTGCGTGTTCTGTTTATCTGAAGACATGTTTGCGTGTTCTGTTTATCTGAAGACATGTCCATGGAAGAGACGGTATACACTTTATTCCAAACAAAACTGTTCTGCAGTAAACCCTTATTAACGCGCCCCAGGCTGCCTATTGGATATAATAAGGTGCAGCTTCTTTTAGTAAAAGGTTTTGGAGGCTGCACATATACCCACAACTAATAATAAAAAAATACAGTTCTACATCAGAACAAACCTGAACTAAGGGGAAACTGAACCATGACCCAAGAGACACATAGAAAGAAAATGGCGGCTGCAGACAGGATCGCTTTGTGCTGGATCTCCAGGTTTACAGCATAAAGCAGGGAGCGAGAGCTGAAGCACCGCTATGTAAAATACCCTTAAGAGATCTGGGTTTTGAAGTGGAAATGGACTGGAAGATGGCCGCCATTATAAGCCAGGCGGCCATCTTGTTCAGAATATTGGTTCACTTGAAAATAACTAGGCATGTTTTAGTTGAAACTAGAATAAGGCATACGTAGAAATTTAGGAATGTGTTTAGATTAGCAGAAAAAATAATTAGAGTCTGAGAAGGTCTAGGCTGTTTGTAAGGGATTTTATATCCAAAATTATAAGTAATTGAGCTCTTCAATTCATTGCTTGCTTCTCCCCCAATTGTCCTCAGGACATCTATCCCAACCTACCCGTTGTGCCTGTTAAATCCTGCTCTGCTGTATGAGAGACCCCACTCGGCAACACCCTGAGGCAAATTCCTTATAACCTGTTTCTCTGTGACACGTGGCAGTCTCTGGTTATCACATCTGCTTCTCCATTTTTGTTTGTAAGGTTATATATACTCCTGTTGATGAATACAGTTGCAGTTTTGAAGGACATGGCAAGTTGTGCCTGTGTCTCATTTTGCGCAAGCGCTCACTCATCAATGGCTGGGTACAGCAAATCCTGACAGGTAACGGAGATGGGGGGACACGTGGAGAATGGAGATGGGAAAAGAGAGACGTTCAGACCTAACACTGTTCCTGGCACGGAAGGGCAGAATGAGGAGTAGATACACCAAGGTCATTGAGGCCCGCTAAGAGACAAAGGAGTATAGAGAACAGACCAGGTGTTAGCTGCAACAAATAAGTACAGGCGTTAGGGAGGAGGGCGCAGCCCGGACTGAATGTAAGAGCTAATCATGATTTACTGAAACTAATATAAAGTTTGCCAATTTACAGTCAAAGTAATGGAATGTCTTTGTATTAGGTTAAGGGAGGTATTAACCCACGTCGGGTGGGAGAGTGTCATAGGGAGGTGGGCTGATTGGGATGTACCTAATTATGTATTTGAGGTATAAAACCTCAGGACACTGTAAAATTGATGCTCATTCTTTGCGATTGAATCCTGTTTGAGCATCTGTTGTGATATCACAATAAAGTTTGCCTTTCCTGAAGAGACTCGTGTTCAGACAATCCTTAATCGTGTCCGGTCCGGCCTCGTCCCGAGTGAACCAAGTGGATTCCGGTTACATTTTGACCACAAATAGATCAATAATCAGATCAGTAATTATCATTTCCTTTGCTGGATAAATGCAATCCATCCTTAGAAACAGAGCTTTGTATCCGCCTTCAAGATCCTCATACCTAGAACTGAAGCTGGAAGAGACGTTTCTGTAGCCCCATTGAGCTCCAACGCTTTCAGACTTATTTCTGCGCTTCATATCACTATCTCTGAGAAACTTAACATTGCACTGGAAATCTCTGAAGAACATGTGCACTGAACTGAAAAGATCAAAACGAGAGCTGCAGCGACTTCAATGAACAAATATCTTCACCCGTACGAAAAATCAATGCATGCAAACAATCACCAATAACTTCAAATAGCCCCAGGGCCGGCCCCACGATGGAACAGTGTGGTGCACTTGCTCCAGGCGGTGGAAATTTGAGAGCGGCAAATTCGCAGCGGCCACCTCATTATTTTTTTATTGCGCTACAGCAGCATCTAATTTGCCCGCTGGCGCTTCATGGCCCTCACTAGTGATGCTGCTGCTGAGCACACCCACCCCACACGCATGCGTCCACACAGCTAGCGAGGGATCAAGACGCTGCTGCGTGATGTGTGGGTGGGCGGACAGTGGACGGATCCTCCTCCTGCACACCAGGCCAGCCACTGCCCCGTGCCTGCTGCAGCTGCTGGCCCAGCCTGGAAGCTAGGCCTCGACAGGGCCCTGCAGCCAGGCCCCAAGCTGCCCAGGCCCTGCAGCCAGGCCCCAAGCTGCCCAGGCCCTGCAGCCAGGCCCCAGCTGCCCAGGCCCTGCAGCCAGGCCCCAGCTGCCCAGGCCCTACATCCGAAGCCAGGCCCTCCATCCAGGGCCGGAGCCGGGCCCTCCAGCCGGGCAGCGCCCTGTAAGACCTCGAATAGGCACAGCGATGTCGATCAAGCTGGCGACCAGGGCAGTGTTGGTAAGTTTATGTGTTTGACTTTGTGTGTGTGTTTGACTTTGTATCTGTGTGTGTGACTTTGTGTCTGTGTGACTGGATGTGTGTGACAGTGGGTTACTGTGAGTCTTATTATTGCAATGCTCTGTGATACGCTCATACACACCAACTGTTACTGTGAGTTTTATTGCTGTGGAGCTCAGTTACACGCTCATACAGACCGCACATTACTGTGATTTTTATTGCTGTGGATTCTGTGATACACTCATACACACCGCACATTACTGTGAGTTTTATTGCTGTGGAGCTCTGTGATACACTCATACACACCGCACATTACTGTGAGTTTTATTGCTGTGGAGCTCAGTTACACGCTCATACAGACCGCACATTACTGTGATTTTTATTGCTGTGGAGCTCTGTGATACAGTAATGTGAGGTGTGTATAAGTGTATCACATAGCTCCACAGCAATAAAATTCAAAGTAATGTGCGGTGTGTATGACTGTTTGAGTTTTATTGTTGTGGCGCACTGTGATATGGTCATACACACTGCGTGGTTTGTTTGGATTTTTGGGGGGGCAGCATTTCATCCTTCGCTCCAGGCAGCAAAATGTCTTGGGCAGGCCCTGAACAGCCCTCTGACAGTGACAGAGACAATGAGAGATCCACAGACACCGACTGAGGCCTACAGGCGATCGGACACTGGCAGGAATGCAGAGAAACACAGAGATGCTAAAAGAAACACACTGACACCGGTAAAGACACCATAATGGTCGCTGGTCCTGCTGAAATGCTGCCGTGGGAATGAGGCACATGAAGATACACACAGACACTGGCAACACACAATGACAAAAGACACTGGCAGAGACAAACACAGAGACACTGACAGATACAGAGTTACACAAACAGACCTAGTTATGGACATGAACATCTGTAAAAGATCTACTTCAAAATGAACAGCGCCAAGATTGGCGAAAACCCCCCAAATAGCCATGTAACAATTAGTCACCACCACTAGATGTCACTAAAGAGTAAAACATTTGTTGTCTGGCCATGTGAGACAAGATGGCGACGTCTAAACATGTTCTTTTGCCGGTATGTAACTTAAGCTGGCTACCCCCCTCCCAGGAAGATCACATGACATTCAATCAGCCACTCTGATCCACTCACATGGGTGGAGACAAGACTCTAGTCCAACCTCCTCTGACTTCATCCAGAGAAATGCAGAAAGTGACCAACAGATTTGTGCTGACCTGGTGAAGGGAACACATTCACTGAGCAAGTGGTGTGAGGTCCCTATCTGGATGGGTAAATGACTGCTGCTTCTTAACCCCTTAGTGACCTTAGTTTTTCCATTGTCTGTCCGAAAGTGCCCGCTGCTGTTTTCATGTTTCTGCGTGGTTTGTGTTTAGGTCAAATTTTCCTCTTACTCGTTTATGGAACCCACACATATTATATACTGTTTTTCCCACCATTAAATGGACTTTCTAAAGATATCATTATTTCCATCATATCCTACAGTTGTGTTCAAAATTATTCAACCCCCAATGCTGTAAAGGGTTTTAGAGAATTTAGTGTACATTTGTAATTGTATTCAGAATGAAATCCTACAAGGACTTTTTAAAGAACCATATGCAACTAAAATGACATCAATTGATTTTGTAATACAGCAGTAAATGTTTCTTTTGTGAATTCTTCATTGACACAATTATTCAACCCCTTAAAGACTACCACTCTGAAGAACAGAGGTTCATTCAAGTGTTTTCAATCAGGTATTGAAAACACCTGTGGATGTCATGGAGCAGCAATAAAGCATAATAAGCACCAATTAGGCAGCTTTAAAATGACTGTGATACTCAGCTCCTTCTAGACATTTACTGGTGTGGTTACAAACATGGTGAAGTCAAGAGAATGGTCCAGGAAGACAAGAGAAGAGGTGATTACTCTTCACAGGAAGGGCAATGGCTATAAGAAGATTGCAAAGATGTTAAACATACCAAGAGAGACTATAGGAAGCATCATTCGCAAATTCAAGGCAAAGGGCACTGTTGAAACGCTACCTGGTCGTGGCAGAAAGAAGATGCTGACTTCGACTGCTGTGCGCTACCTGAAGCGTAGAGTGGAGAAAAGTCCCCGTGTGACTGCTGAGGAACTGAGAAAAGATTTGTCAGATGTGGGTACTGAAGTTTCAGCTCAGACAATACGGCGCACACTGCGTAATGATGGCCTCCATGCCAGAACTCCCAGGCGCACCCCCTTGCTGTCTCCAAAGAATAAGAAGAGTCGACTGCAGTATGCCAAAAGTCATGTGTACAAACCACAGAAGTTTTGGGATAGTGTTCTGTGGACTGATGAAACAAAATTAGAACTGTTTGGGCCCATGGATCAACGCTATGTTTGGAGGAGGAAGAACAAGGCCTATGAAGAAAAGAACACCTTGCCTACTGTGAAGCATGGCGGGGGGTCAATCATGCTTTGGGGCTGTTTTGCTTCTGCAGGTACAGGGAAGCTTCAGCGTGTGCAAGGTACCATGAATTCTCTTCAGTACCAGGAGATATTGGATGACAATGTGATGCAGTCCGTCACAAACCTGAGGCTTGGGAGACGTTGGACCTTTCAACAGGACAATGATCCCAAGCATGCCTACAAGTCCACTAGAGCATGGTTGCAGATTAAAGGCTGGAACATTTTGGAGTGGCCATCGCAGTCACCTGACTTAAATCCGATTGAGAACTTCTGGTGGTACTTAAAGAAAGCAGTTGCAGTGCGCAAGCCTAAGAATGTGACTGAACTGGAGGCTTTTGCCCATGACGAATGGGCGAAGATACCCGTAGATGGCTGCAAGACACTTGTGTCAAGCTATGCTTCACGTTTAAAAGCTGTTATAACTGTAAAAGGATGTTGTACTAAGTACTAAGATTGAATGTCTCTTGGGGGTTGAATAAAACTGATAATGATGTGAGCACAGAAAAGACATTTGTGGTTATTTCATTATAAATGTTATGTTATATTTGTCTGACCTACACGTGCCTCTTTGATTTAATTGTAAGCAAGATGACTGAATGATCAAAATCAATGTAAAAACTGGCCAAAACACTCAATTTCAGTGGGGGTGGAATAATTTTGAACACAACTGTATAATTTACTATAAAAAAAATTATGAAATATAATGAAAAAATTGAAAAAAAAAAAAAGACTTTTCGAAATTTAATCCCCAAAAAAGACCCTGGCTAAATAGTTTCAACATTTTGTCCTGAGTTTAAAAATAACCAATTTTTACATGTCTTAACTTTTTAACCCCTTCACTGCTGAGGCAGTTCACCTGTTTGCTGAGCTCATTTTGACCATTTTATGCTCATCATGTTTAAACATCAATAGAAGTCCTATTTTATTATAACCCCCAGACAAAATTAAAAAAAACAAAAACACTTTTATAATTTTTAAAAATTATTTTATTTATTTACTTTTCCACCAAACCTCATCATTGGAAAGGCCACGATCAAGTCTTTCCAATGACACCAAACGTAACAGCCAAGTGGTTCTCCTGTGCTATGGACACGCTGAGTGCATCCTAGCACAGGAGATAGCGATCGGCTGGGAATTTCGGCCGATCGCTGCAGCCCCCTGGTGCGGGCTGACATCTCAGAACCATTCCCCTGAACCGGTGAGGTAGCACCAACTGCTTGCGATCTGGGTGATCGTGGTACTCAATCCGATACAGCAACCCATCCTCCAGATGCAATTTGCTCCCTTCTCGCCAAAATATCTCCTTCAGGCCTGAGGGAAGACTGGTCAGAAGGTTAGGATTCTTTGCCTTCACGGCCTTGAGCACATTGCCTATATGCCAATCTTGAGCCTGAGCTCTCCGCTTTTCCGCTGCCATGATATCTGGCCAATGCTGTACAATAATGGGAGCACTGAATGCTTTGGGTACAACTCCAGGTGAAGAGCTAATGGAGTCTATTCCCCTGAGTTCGGTAAAGTCTTCTGGGTTTTCTACAACTACCGCCGTATTACATAGAGCCCTCACTCCAGGTCCAGGGACTTCTTCCCACTCCTACATAGAAACATAGAAAAATGTCGGCAGATAAGAACCTTTCGGCCCATCTAGTCTGCCCAATTACATGGATACTTGACCTGGATTTATCTTTTGTTTAGGATAGCCTTATGCCTATCCCATGCTTGCTTAAATTCAATTACTGTTTTGGCCTCTACCACTTCTACTGGAAGACTGTTCCATGTATCCACCACCCTCTCAGTAAAATAATGCTTCCTGATGTTACTTTTAAACCTTTGCCCCTCTAATCTAAGACTATGTCCTCTTGTTTTGCTATTTTGTTTCCTTTTAAATATACTCCCTTCCTCTACCTTGTGGATTCCCTTTACGTATTTAAATGTTTCTATCATATCTCCTCTGTCTCGTCTTTTTTCCAAGCTGTACATGTTAAGATCATTAAGCCTTTCTTGGTAACTTTTCTCCTTCAAGCCGTACACCATTTTAGTAGCCCTTCTCTGAACTCTCTCTAAGATGTCTATATCCTTCTGGAGATACGGTCTCCAGTACTGCACACAGTACTCCAAGTGAGGTCTCACCAGTGCTCTGTACAGTGGCATGAGCACTTCCCTTTTCCTACTGCTAATACCTCTCCCTACACAACCAAGCATTCTGCTAGCATTTCCTGCTGCTCTATTACATTGACTACTTACCCTTAGATCCTCTGAAATAATGACCCCTAAATCCCTTTCCTCAGATGTTGAGGTTAGGACTGTATCAAATATTCTATATTCAGCCCTTGGGTTTTTACGTCCCAGGTGCATTATCTTGCACTTATCCACATTAAAACTCAATTGCCACAACTCCGACCATTTTTTTAGTTTACCTAAATCATTTGTCATTTGGCTGATCCCTCCAGGAACGTCAACCCTGTTGCAAATTTTTGTGTCATCAGCAAAAAGACATACTTTTCCATTAATACCTTCTGCAATATCACTAATAAAAATATTAAATAGAATGGGTCCAAGTACTGACCCCTGAGGTACCCCACTGGTAACAAGACCTTGCGCCGAATAAACTCCATTTACCACAACCCTCTGTTGTCTGTCACTCAGCCACTGCCTAATCCATTCAACAATATTGGAATCCAAGCTCAAAGATTGCAATTTATTGATAAGCCTTCTATGCGGAACAGTATCAAAAGCCTTACTGAAATCTAAATAAGCAATGTCTACTGCACCACCTGTGTCTATTATTTTTGTTACCCAATCAAAAAAATCAATAAGATTAGTTTGGCATGATCTCCCTGAGGTAAACCCATGTTGTTTCTGATCCTGTAATCTATGTGTTTTTAGATGTTCAACAATCCTTTCCTTTAACATGGTTTCCATTAATTTCCCCACTACTGACGTAAGACTAACTGGCCTATAGTTCCCCGATTCCTCCCTACTACCCTTCTTGTAAATGGGCACAACATTTGCTAATTTCCAGTCTTCTGGGACGACTCCCGTTTACAAGGATTGGTTAAATAAATATGTTAACGGTTTTGCTATTACATCACTGAGCTCTTTTAATAATTTAGGGTGAATTCCATCAGGCCCCATTGACTTATTTGTCTTTACTTTAGACAGCTGCTGTAGAACCTCCTCCTCTGTAATCTGATATGTAAATGTCTCTTTAGTGTTCTCTCCTAACTGAGGTCCCTTTCCTTCCTTTTCTTCTGCAAAGACTGAACAAAAATATTCATTGAGGCAGTCAGCGAGACTTTTATCCTCTTCTACATACCTTCCTTCCTTTGTTTTTAATCTAACTAATCCTTGTTTTACTTTTCTTTTCTCGTTTATGTATCTAAAAAATGTTTTGTCCCCCTTTTTTACTGACTGAGCTATTTTCTCTTCTGCGTGTGCTTTGGAAGCTCTTATAAATTGCTTTGCCTCTTTCTGCCAAATCTTATAGGTTTGCCTATCCTCTTCACTCTGAGTTTTTATAATTATTGAATGCTATCTTCTTGTTCTTCACTATTTTGGCCACTTCTGCAGAGTACCACAGTGGTTTCTTCCCTTTTTTGTTTTTGCTAACAAGCCGAATGCAATTTCCTGTGGCCTTCAATAATGCTTCCTTTAAATAATCCCATTTCTCCTGGACTCCCTTTAAACTCCTCCAGTCTGATAATGACTCCTTCACACAAAATCTCATTTTAGAAAATCTGTTTTTTTAAAGTCTAAAACTTTTGTTTTTGTGTGGTGCGGCTCCATCCCTGTTCTTATATTAAACCATACTGATTGGTGATCACTAGATCCCAAATTTTCACCTACAACAGTCCGATACCAAACCTCCATTTGTGAGTATTAAATCCAATATGGCCTCTTTACGGGTCGGCTCCTCAACTACTTGTGTTAGAGATAATCCCAGTAAGGAGTTTAGAATATTTGTACTCCTGGTGCACCCAGCTATTTTGGTTTTCCAGTTCACATCAGGAAGATTAAAGTCCCCCATGATAATAACTTCCCCCTTCATTGCCATTTTGGCTATTTCCTCAAGCAGCAGATTATCTAGCTCTTCTACTTGTCCAGGGGGTCTATAGATCACACCTACACGAGCTACTGTATGATTGCCAAATGTTAGCGTAACCCAAACTGACTCTATGTTCACCTCGCTCACTTTTATTTGGTTCGCTTTTATGTTGTTTTTCACATACAGGGCCACTCCTCCTCCTTTCCTACCTTCTCTGTCTTTTCTATATAAAGAGTACCCCGGTATTGTTATGTCCCAGTTATTTTTTCTCACTGAACCATGTCTCAGTAACCGCCACTAAATCTACTTTTTCAGCTGCCATCATTGCCTCCAGTTCATTGATTTTATTGACTAAACTGCGAGCATTTATAGACACGACTCTGAGCTTGTCATTTTTTACCTCGCATGTTGCTTGCACCCTCCGATTTAGTTTTGGGGGACAATCGGGCAGATTGTTTACCCTTTTGTCCCCCCCTCCTAGTTTAAATATTTCTTTGTGAAACCTTTGAACTTCTCACTGAGAACATATGTTCCCCTATGAGTAAGATGCAAACCATCTTTTTTATACAGTTCCTTTCTGCTCCAATTAGAGCTATCATGGGACACAAAGCCAAATCCTTGCTCCCGACACCATTCCCGAAGCCACAAATTGAATTCCCTATTGCGCATCTTCCTATCTTGAATGTTATGCACAGGCAAAACTTCAGAGAATGACACAGTGGACGCAATCTGCTGTATTTCACCTCCAAGAACACAAAAATCTTCCTTAATCTCAGAAACTAGACATGTGCCCACAGCACAAAATGTTCGTTTTTGAACTAATGGATTTTGTAGTCTAAAATGCCAATTTATTTAGTTGCTAAAGAAATTCGTTTCAGTTATTTAGTATGAAAACTAATTTCATCATCGAAAAACCAGTGGATACAATTACTATTGTAGGCTCTCAGAGGGCTGAGATCGCTGCTGTTACAGTATCTCTCACCCCAGCACAATTTGTGGGCCATATTACATAGTTGGTGCTAACTTAACCAGAGCTGTTGTAAACTTCCCAGAGCCATTATTAGTCTATGGGAGGTTTCAGTTTACAACAGCTCTGGTTAAGTTAGCACCAATATTGTTAATACTGCCCCGTGTCAGCAAAGCTGTTACAGTAACTGGCTGCTGCTCATCACAGCGCTCAGAGTTTCAGTAAAACTATTTAAATAATATTTTTATATATAAGAGGTCCTAGAACAATATTATTTCCTTGTTTTACTGAAACTCTGAGCACTGGTTACAGTCAGTTACTTGTAACAGCTGAGCCTGATACATTGTACTGAGAGATAATATAACAAGCAGCCGATCTCAGCGCTCACAAGCCACTGGATTTAAAGGGCTAAAAAAAAGGCTCCTCTATGTATAATGTTTAAGAACATCTTCCTGCATTAATAATACCCCTGTCTGTATATTGTATACAACATCCACCTGCATTAATTAATACCCCTCTCTGTATAATTGTATAATATGCAGAACATCCTCCTGAATTAATTTAATGTCCCTCTCTGTATAGAACATCCTCCTCAATTTATACCTTTCTCTGTATAATGTATACAACCTCCTCCTGCATTAATACCCCTCTCTGTATAATGTATAGAACATCCTCCTGCATTAATTAATGCCCCTCTCTGTATAGAACATCCTCCTGCATTGGCATGTGGAGAGTGCAGAACTTCGGATGTTGCGCTCTTCATTGTTGGTCTCCTTCACTCAATGTAATATCACAAAAAGGACTGAAACTAAAATGTAGTGCATTTTATTTTAGTTTCTTTCATTTTTTGAACTGAGCAGTTTCGTTTCTCTTGAGTCGTACGAAAACTAAATTATCCCAAAATTCTGACTAAATCGTTTTAGTACTAAAACGAATGCACATGTCTATCAGAAACCTCATTGCTAGCCAAGTCATTTGTCCCTAGATGGACTAGAACATCCACTCCCCTTGCTGCTTTGCTTCTTTGACAATATTGAGAAACGTCTCCTGTCTCTATGAGCAGTTAGCCCAGGAAGACAATCTCACCAAACCACTACTCTCCAGCTCAACACCTCTTATGATAGAATCACCCAGCAAAAATTGCCTTCTATCAAGTCCCACCTTTTCATTTTTGTCCTTGGTTGCAGTGCTGCATACCTTAGGCATAGTGGATGGTGGTCCTCAACTATGGTGTCTGAGCCTGCATCCGTCTTACCACTACACTCTGAAAGTGCCTCAAAAGAATTAAGAAGAGCCACAGATTGTTGGGACATGCTTTCTATCCACAACGCTAAGTCTACCAGATCCTACAGTAGTCCATCTGCCGCTCCTAGGAGGCCTCTGTGGCAGTGGCTTTGTAACAGTCATAGCCTGAGTTTGTCTAACAGATAATTTACAAATCTCAGACTTCAAACAGCCAATTTCCTGCTGCAATAAAGAGAACTGCCTACATATCAGGCACACTCCAAACCTCCAATATTGGATCTAAAAACAAACGCATGACAGCTCTTACACTGGACCAAGCCTGCCATTATAAAAGAATGGATTTAAACAGCAAAATCTTAGGTTTCTACCTCCTGTCAAACCTCAGACTACCTCCAGAGTATCTCC